>ML820992.1:91383-111771 GCA_009831015.1 Picea engelmannii | reverse complement strand
TTTTATTCATTTCTCCTTTCAATTCCTCCCTTCCAGATTTCTGATGTTTTCTGGTAGGTGATGGGCTTGAACTGCTGTGTGTCTTACTGCCAGAATGTTTTTGGGAGCGACTGTGATGTCGGCTACCACTCCTCGACCTACTTCTTTCCCCATGAGTTCTGCAACTCTCCGTCGTACTTGAGTCTCTTCCTTTCTCAAGTTTCTTCTCTATTCTTTCTAGACTCTGCATAAATCTTAAGTTTAATTTCCCTTGTCGATCTCTGACTTTCATGAGCTTTCGGCTATCAGCTCGGCGTTCCTTGGCCTCTCTTTGTAATCCTTCAATGATTTTCATCATATGTCCTTCCTTATCCATCTCTTTTCCATGCCCATTAGAGTGTGATCCCTCGACTCCTTGGTTAACATCCTTTCCTTCTTGTTCATCTTCCATTTCAGGAATAATTGGCATTCTTCCCCACTCCATACTTGGTGTTGATTATCTGGAGTTTTGGCCTCCGTTGTATTCGGAACACACACTGTGCAATCCAATTCAAAATTGTCAGGCCATTAAACTTCATGAATATCCCACAATATTCATAATTAATACGAACAAGAACGAAAGTTATTTCAGCTTCACAAGTTTTATGAGTTCTGTATGGATCTGTGTTTTTTGGGTGTCCGAACTTTAATTCAGTTATTTCGGGACTTCCAATTTCGGAGTTTCGCAACTCCTGATGTCAAGGTCTACTATCCTATCGGATTCCGGATCTTTGATAACCCTTTTTACGTGCTAGCCCTCCTGAGCCTATCCATTGACTCATATGACCATGCGCCCTGACCGTGGTCATTTCCCTCTCGTGACTACCCCTATCGGAGTTTCGGCACTTGCGCTGTCAACATGCGCCTTTCCTCGCAACCCCCAATTCTCTGATCTTCAATATGCCTTAGTCCTCCAAGCTCAGCCCTGGCCTATGTGACCACTGACTCGTGACCCTAGCCTTATCCCTTATCGGGGTTCGGGGTTTCGCAAACATGAATGCGCCAAAACGCTTGCCAGTGGAATCCCCGATTTCCCGATTTCCGATGGGCTCCATCTGTACTAGCCTTCCGGGATATAGCCTCACCATACGAACACTGCCCATGACCGTGATCAATCCTCTTATCAGGGTTTCGAAATTTGTGATGTCACGATGCACATGCATTCACAACCTCCGATCCTCCGATTCCCGATATGATTTTATACTGGCTCACTCCCTTGGCTCAGCCTCTGATCCATAGGACCATACTATAAGACCTCTACCCTACCCCATCGGGTTTCGGTGGTTTTCAATGTCATGCTCGTATGCTCACAGGATCTCCGATGGGTCCCAGTCATTGACTTGTCAACAATCCTTTCTCCCGTTGCTATAAATCTGCCACCTGTCCTCCTGACAGTCGGTGTGGCCCCACGCACCTAAGCCTTATCGGGAAATCTCGTATCGTGATTTTCCCGTGCTCGAAACCTTTGCCTCCGGAATCTTCGATATCCCGATGCCCGATATCCGACGCGCCTTTCACTTTAACACTTCGCGGTCAAGTCAGGTCCATGTGACCTGCGTTCACATGACCACAGTCATATGCTTCGGTCGGGTTTTCAGGGTTCGGAGTTTCAAAGTGTATGAATCACTTGTCACTGGGGTTCCCGATTTCCTGATGAACTTCAAACACTGATGGACTCACTCCTGGTCGGGACTTTCCCCGATGGTGCAGATCTCTGCCACGTGTCCACTAAAGGAACGGTCTAGATTTTGTCGCGAAATCACGGATCGCGATTTCGTGTGACAAGATCTCTACGTGCTCGAGAACTCCGATTCTCCGAATTTCGACTCTGCGGAATATCCTTACACGTGTCCACCCGAGATTCACGGCTATGATCCCTCCTCAGGTTTTCGAGAATCACAGGGTCTCAATTCTCTTGAGTTCTAATATCCCGACGCTTCTTCGGGACTTCTCCTCTACCCATGAGGACTTAAGTCCTGCGCAACTTCTGTCAACTCGGACGGTTGGCGGGTAATCCCACAGGGATCTTATGACTCACGATCCTCCCGAGTTAAACTCCTGTGCAGCATTCGAAAGTTTTAAATATTGTGCACGTTCTCCAGATCTGATGGTTACAAGGTTTTGCCTTCCCTCCCGAACAGATCCGGCGGTTCTCACACCATCAGTGTAGAAACTTGTCTTCCTGTGGTCGTAGACCATACCATCTGTAGTTTCACAGCACCGCTAAACCTCCTGAGCTTATAAACATGGTCAAGCAACTACTTGACGCACTGGAACAAACCAACATCCGAAATTGGCCATTCCAGGCCCAATTTCCCTTCACATTTTCGGTCCAAAGACCGCTCTACTGGCCCATCTAGGCTCAGTGTCGAAACCTTGGCTCTGATACCAATTTGTAGTGTACCCTTCACTACCCAGGTTTCCCAACCTCTCAGTTTACCATTCCTTACATGGAATTATAAGCAAATGCATTTAATAGAATTAAACACACTTAAAAACTCAGAGTAAAATATATGGGTACTGCTATAATTAAATGTTCCATAGCATTCATCATTAATTCATTTACACAGTGGAAAACATGATACAAAACAACACAGTCATGCCAAACGTGTTAAATCATAATTCAGAATACTTATCTTTAATCAGCTGGAGAAATCACCAACCAAGTGCAGGCCTTCCACGAACCTCCCAGCCTTAGACCACACTGTTCATCAGCTCAACAGTAGGTCACCCCCGAGCTGGGACCGAGCTCTACCCCAAGGCAAGGAATCCTAGACTAGGATGAGGTTACAGGGAAGATAGTACATACACATTCACTAGGAAGAATTTCTCCCAGGAATCTCCCACGCTCATTGCCCACAGAACCTCATTCCCCACATGCCTGTTCCACCCTAGGAGAGTGCACCTTCTCTGTCACCTAGATATTCCTTCGACTGCCAGTCTCCATTACCTTGGGTTACAGGAACATGCCGGACCGGAATTCTCCGGGCTCTATGGAAGCTACATGGTTCCTTCCAGGAGTCCTCTTCTCCCTCTGTGCACTCCCTCACCTGGAGGAGTCGCTCACATGCCAACAAGCCTCACGCAGTCCAGTATTGCGCGGTCACAACAATCCATAGGAAACACAGACAAATGCTTCCAACAACTGGCTCGGCAATCACAGGATGATCTCACGGTGATGATTTAGGAGCAGGCTTCATGCACAAGCTAGCTCAATCTTCCCAGACAATCAAAGGATGCTTCCACTCGAGTTCAGCACAGGAAATTCTGGTTCAGGAATGCGTTTCTGGGTTGCCTAGAACAGACATAGACTCATAGCTCTGGACAGGGTATTACACAGTTTTCCTCAGGCAAACACAACTTAGCGATTTCAGAGATGAATCAGGGTATCCGACAAAGGTCGTACTGGTTCCACGCATAGAGGTTCGGTTCAGAATGGAGGAGCATCCCCACCCATGGTTTAGTTCAAGGCTTATATTTGCATGCACCAGGGTTGACACTTGTCACCCTGGGAACTGCATGCGTTCCATTCGTACGCCTTCCTCCCACCACTTGGGGAATCACGGGTCCTGCAAAAAGGACTTAGGATAAAAGAATGTGCACATGGATTTTTAGGAATAATAATAAAATATTATTCCAGGCCTAAGACCCCTAGGCTTAGCCCCTAGGCTCCTCACTCAGCCCCTTTCCCACCTTCCAGCCCTTGATCCCTTGCCCACTCTGTGGACGCTCAGTCCCCCATCACTCTTTCATCGTGGTCGGTCTGCACTGGTGGTATTTATATTTTATTAATTGACCTGCATACATACAAGTACATCAACAGGCTCCTAGCCTTCAACACTTAGGCTCCCTGGCCTAACCAAACTCATAAGCCTACAGCTTATACAAAACTTGGCTCACCATCCTATAGAACATATTTACAATTCTTTGCATATAACATGAACTGTAACGGGGCTCGGCCTTGGGGACACTATAGAGCATGCCACAAATTTATGCATCCTTCAATAATAGACAAGCTAACCACCAAGCTTCAGTGGTGGAGATGGAAGGTACGATTCTTAACCATCCTGTTTCCATTTTAATTGACCCTGGTTCTAATTTGAGTTATGTTTCCCCTCAAACTATTGAGAAATGTAAATTGCAACAAGTTAAACATGTTAAATCGTGGCTGGTACAACTATCCACTGGAACCAAAAGAAAAGTAACAAGGTAATACCAGCCAATTTGTTATAAGTGAGTTGTCCACCCAAGCGAACCTAAACATACTTCCTCTAGGATCATATGACCTGTTGATTGGCATGGACTAGTTGGCTACCCACAAAACCAAGTTGGACTGTTACAGTAAAAATTTGGAGTGTGAAAATAAAGAAGGAAGAAGGGTAACCCTACAAGGGATTCGAAAGCCTGTCTCAGTGAGACAAATATCATCCCTCCAAGTGAAGAAATATTGCAGAAAGGGATGTCCCTTGTATGCAATACGAGTACTAAACTATGTTGAGGATGACAAACCCATCCTAGAGAACCATCCCATATTAAGATAATTTAAATATGTATTCCCATAAGAGGTACAAGGTCTACCTCCAAGAACGAATATTGACTTTTCAATAGAACTTGTACCAGGAGATGTGCCAATGTCTAGAACACCCTATAGAATGAGTACACCAAATCTATTTGATCTCAAACTACAATTGAAGGAGATGTGGGATAAATGATACATTTGGCCTAGTGTGTCTCCATGGGGAGCACCAACCTTGTTTGTGAAAAAGAAATATGGCACACTTAGATTGTGCATAGATTATAGACAACTCAATAAGATGACCATCAATAATAAGTATCCCTTGCCAAGTATCGATGAATTGTTTGACCAATTAATGGGTGCTACAATATTCTCCAAGATTGACTTGAGGTCTGGATACCATCAAGTCCGAATTAAAGATGAAAATATTCACAAGGAAGCCTTTAGGACAAGATATGGTCACTATGAACTTGCGGTGGCTCCATTTGGGCTTACCAATGCACCAACCACTTTCATGTGCTTAATGATTAAAGTATTCAGAAAGTTCTTGGATATGTTTGTGTTGGTTTTCATTGATGATATCCTAATCTATTCCAAGAATAGGGAAGAGAATGAATAACATCTCAAGCTAGTACTCCAAGTACTAAGAGAACATCAACTCTATGCTAAGCTTAGTAAGTGTGACTTTTTCAAAACACAAGTCCATTACTTAGGCCATGTTATATCTGAAGAAGGAGTGGCAGTTGATGATGACAAGATTAAATCCATCCTGGATTGGAATACCCCAAAGGATGTGTTTGATATCAGATCCTTTATGGGCCTAGTAGGATACTATAGGAGGTTCATAAGTGGATTCTCCAAGATTGGTTTCCCAATCACCCCCCTTCAAAAAAAGGGGGTTAAATTCATTTGGCCATCATAATGTGAAGAAATATTTCAAGAGATGAAATACCTTCTAACCAATGCGCATGTGTGGAAGATTGCAAACCCAAACAAGGACTTCCTTGTGTGTACATATGCTTGCAAGGAAGGGCTCGGAGGAGTCCTTATGAAAGGACATATGATTTGTTATGAATCTAGAAAATTGAATGAGCATGAAGTCAATCATGTGACCCATGATATGGAATTGGCTTCCATAATGCATTCTTTAAAAATGTGGAGGCATTACCTCTTAGGTAGAAGATTTGTACTTATGACAAATCATAGTGGGTTGAGGTATTTATTTGACCAACCAAAACTCAATGTGAGACAAGCTAGGTGGATGGCTCTCCTTAGAGAGTTTGATTTTGAAATCAAACATATCAAAGGAAAGGAGAATAGGGTGGTTGATGCCCTTAGTAGAAGTATGAAAGTGGTTCACTTGGCAGCTGTAAGCACCAGTGAATCTGACATCAAACAAAGAGTCAGAAGTGCACAAGAAACAGATTCATTTTTCAAGACCGTGACATCATACCTAAAACAAGAGCCTGGAAGGATGAAGTACAAAGGTTATCATATGCTTAATGAAGGCATGTTGACTTACAAGGGCAGATTGTATATTCCAAATTGTGACAACTTGAAGAGGTTCATAATTCATGAACTAAACAAAATACCATATAATGGTCATCTTTGTTATCATAAACTGATCGCGACCACTAGGAAACTATTTTATTGGCCCAGATTGAAAAAGGAAATAGATGATTACTTAGCTAGGGGTCTAGAATGTTATCAATTCAAGGCAGAGCACTGGCACCCAACAGGGTTTTTGCAGCCCCTACCAATTCCAGAATGGAAATGGGAAACCATCTCCATGGATTTCATCACAGGATTACCAAGATCAACCAAACATAACGATACCATCATGGTAGTTGTGGACAAACATAGCAAGGATGCTCACTTCATACCCATCAAGTCAACTTGCAAGGAAATATATATTGCCATCATTTTCATGAAAGAGATATTCAGACTGCATGGCATGCCTAAGGAAATTATATCTTACAGAGATACAAAGTTTACTTCAAACTTTTGGAAGTCTTTGTTTGCTAGTTTTAAAACAAAATTTTGTCTTTAGTACAACCTATCACCCTCAAATTGATGGGAAGATAGAGAGGGTAAACCAAGTATTAGAATACATGTTGAGGATGCATGTAATGCATCAAACCAAGAAGTGGGAAGACTACCTACCACTGGTAGAATTTTCCTACAACAATGGCTATCAAGAATCATTAAAAATTAGCCATTTTGAAGCCCTTCTATGGAAGACAATGCAACATTCCAGTTAGCTGAAACAACCCAATATACAAAGTTACAATCAGGCCAGATATTCTAAAGGAAATGGAACAAAAAGTAATTCAGATTAGAAAAAATTTGAAGATATCCCAGGATAGACAAAAGAGCTATGAAAACATGAAAAGGACTCCTAGAGAGTTCAAAGCAGGGGATCATGTGTATCTCTGAGTTAGACCCAGGAAAAGATCTTTGAGGATGGGAGCTTGTTCCAAGATAACACCTCAGTATTGTGCACCCTTTGAAGTTTTGGATAGAGTGGGACCATGATGCAGACCCCCCTTCTCTCATCGGGGCTTATCGACCTCCCAGTCAAGGATCTTCGATTCTCGGATCCGAATCGACTCTTTGAAACCTTAATGGTCTCGCTTGTAATTAAAAATAGGCCCTTTCAGTCTTTTGTTGTAGGTTCCATGGCACCTGTGACCTTTCCCTTCGCGTTGTTGAACTATTAGGTTTCAGGTGCTAGCTCCTCTTCCATTAGCCCTTTCCTGTATATGACCTCAGGCTATGTCCTCACGTAAACACACGATTTCAGGCACAACCAAGAGTGGTTTGGGATCAACCCTCTTTTCTCCTCGCAATTCACTACCAATTTCCATGCATCCCTATTGCAATATCGTGGTCTCGATTACGACCATCTCTCAAATTTTTAAAGTACGAGCTCTTTATGTCCCCGCAATCCTGCGTGATGGTTGATCTTGTGATATCAAATGGAGCCTCTTGATCAATGGTTCAGATCTATCACTTTTCCTTCCTTCTCTTCGGATCATGCCCTCCTAGATCTTTGTCCTCTATTGACGCGTGCTCCTTTCAAATCAATGGTCATGATCTGCGTCGCCAATTTAGGTTTCAGAGTTTTCAACTATCGAACCTTACTTTATCCGCAATGCTTACACCCATATTTCATGAGATATTGACGCGTGACTCCCACAGATCGATGGCCAAAAACCACTTTGGCTATTCCGGCTTCATGGATTTCCAATTCTAAGTCTTTGCCTTCTCCCGGAGTGCTTTCACCTGAAGACAACAATCTGTCGACACGTGTTCCTCACAGATCGACGAATGTGGTTCACTTCGGCTCTTTGTGCTTCGGGAGTCCCATATCTTACACACTCACCTTCTCCCAGAGTGTTTTCACCCAGATTTCATGGATCTTTGTCGCGTGTCCTTCTCAATCGGACGAATACAATTCACTTCGAAGATTCAGGCTTTGAAGATATCAACTTCTGCACACTCATTTTCTCCCAGAGTTTTTTCACCTAGATTTCACGGATCTCTGTCACGTGTCCTTTTGAATCAAACCTCTACGAGTTACTTTGATTCTTCGAGGTTCGACAGTTTTGACTCCTAAACTAAAACCCTCGAAGGGACTTTTCACCAAAGTCTCAGATCAACATCCCACATAATTCGATTGAATGGACGATCCAGATCAATCCTTTCAGCCTCAATGATTTTTGTTGGTTGTCTACACGACACAACTCCTTGTTTCTTTTGACGCTGAAATGTCAAACAAGTTATCCTCCCGTATATTTTCTCCTTTGAACCGAACAATGGTCCACTCTTCAGTGATTTCTTTTTATTCTTTTCCACAAAACTCATGAAGTGCTTTCATTCTGGAGTTGTGGATCTTGTGCCACATGTCCTTTTGGGTGATGGACGCTCCCTGGTCTCTTCGGGACTTCAGTGAATCCTCGCTTCTATATGCACACATAGATTTAACACTCATGCACTTTACCCAAATCCAATGATCTGGAATGATCTCGCTCCCTCCTGGATGGATCTTAGTCTATGAATCGTGAAACCTTTAGAACTTCCCTCCCTTTGAATATTTCTCCCTCTATCTCTCTTGAGATTTCTCTCCTTCTACTCCTTTAACTCTTTAAAGAGTTACTTTGACACTTGGTCAAATTTTGGATCTGTGCACTCCTTGTAACAAATTCTTACGCGAGACTTAGGTTCTTGCATATGACTGTGCACACCTTGCATCAATCACATTGCACCCCTTACAAAGGAAATTATATGCTATCTCTTCTGAGCTTATGAGTCAAAATAGACTCTGTCACTCCTTGTAGTAGATTCTCACGAAAGACTTAATTTTTTGCGGACGACTGTGCAGACCTTGCAGTAGTCACTTTGCACTCCTTGCAAAGAGAAGTTTCATGTTACCTCTTCTAAGCTTCTGATTTGAGACAGACTCTATCAAAACACTCCTTGCAAACTGTATGCATGCCTTGTATGAACTCAATGAAGATAACAATTGAAACTTATATAAACACTTCATAATTTCATATACTCGATAATATAAATCATTCATTCATGAAAAAAACAATAACAGGGAGTTGTAAACAATGGAAACAACATGTAGTGGATCAATTTTTCTCTTTTATAGTCATTCAAAAGTAAATGGCTACAACTATGATAAATAACAACAAAACTCTGCAACAACTAAGTCATAGAAAACTCCTACTAACTTGCATCAGCCTCATTCGGGCCTACCACACCTCTATTTATCTCAGAGGGTTCTTAGGGTCCCCCCCCCCAACTACTCATCTACTCGAAAACAAAATCTAGCTGCTACCTAAGTTCCATTACATTCAAGACTAGGAGTGAAACTCCCAGGTCACTTGTGATCATTCAGCTCCCAAGCATTTGATCTTCTTCAGTTTTCAATCATTTCAAAACGATTGTAGGAAATGCCAGTGGTTAAGATTCTAAAATGATTCAAAGGATGTCTATGGCATTGAGTTGTATCTCCATGTGTTATTGCTGACGATGCTCCTACATCATACTCCCCTAGACAAAAATTCATGGACTCCTGTCCATGACCTCCTGCACTGATTTTCCATGCTTTTGGATATCATCTTCTTTTTCCCAACTTGCATCTTCTATCGGGTGTCCCTTCCACTTGGCCAAATATTCAAAATAATTCTTCCTCCTAGTCTTCTTACCAATCCTCTGATCAACGATCTTCTCCATCTGTGGTTTTTTTGCTATAGGAATTTACTTCTCCCACTGAATATTTTCTTGATCTTTTGATCTTTTCGTGTCATTTTCCCTGTAAGGATACAGGTCTGATATGTTGAATATGGGTGATATTTCCACAGCATATGGTAGCTCAATATCATAGGAATTTGCATCAAACTTCCTTAATATTTTACATGGTCCTATCTTCTTCATCTTCAACTTGTTATATGTTCCCCTTAGAAACCTTTATTTCCTGAGATGTGCCAAAACTTGATCTCCTACTTCAAATTGAATCTCTCTTCGATGTTTATCAACTCTACACTTGTACTCTTGTCTAGAGTTCTGCAACTTCTCTCTAATCTAGCTATGGAGCTTTTTCATTTTTGTAGCAAAATATTCTACTCCAACACTTATGATCTCACTTTATTCCAAGTCTCTCAACTCAGCTACTCCTCTTGGTTGCGTTCCATACAGTATTTGGAATGGTCTCTTTCTAGTGCTCATTTTTGGTGAGTCATTGTATGCAAATTCTACTTGTGGAAAAATATGATCCCATTGATTATGATGCTCAGTGACCAGACTCCTCAATAAGTTTCTCAAACTTTTGTTCACCACCTCAGTCTGTCCATCTGTCTGAGGGTGATAAGCTGAGATGGAGGAAAAATCTGTCCCCAAATTCTTCCACAGTGTTCTCCAGAAATGACCAACAAATTTAGTGTCTCTGTCTGAGACAATGCTCCTGGGCAATCCATGTAGTCGAACAACTTTCGTGAAAACTAAATTTGCAAAATGTGTTTTATCAATAGTCTTATAGCATGGGATAAAGCATGCCATATTTTAAAATCTATTCACCACCACAAATATGGAATCACATCCCCTTTGTGTTCTTGGCAGTCCCAACACAAAATCCATTCTTGTTGCATCCCAAGGCCTCTCTGGTATTGGCAAAGGTTGATACAATCCTATGTTCTGTATTTTTCCCTTTGCATGTTGGTAGATTCTACATTTGTTCACAAATTTTATCACTTTGTTTCTCATACTTGGCCAATAGTATGAACTTCACAACTGTGCAAATGTTTTATCATGGACAAAATTTACAGCCAATCCTCCACTATGCTTTTCCTTCAAAAGGTTATCCCTCATTGATATTTTTGATGTGCACAACTGATTGCTCTTGAACAACAATCTTTCTTGAATCATATACAATTTGCACTATCTCTTGTCTCTCAGCACAGGATTTTCACATGCTTCGTATGCTTCCCTGAAATCTGGATCATCACAATACATATCCTTAAGGTGTTCAAATCCCAAGGTCTTCACCTGAAACTCCGGCAGAATCAAACATCTTCTGCTTAATGCATCAACAACTTTGTTAGCATTTCCAGAAATATGTTTTATGACAAAAGTAAAATTGTGCATAAATGCAATCCACTTTGCATGCCTCTGATTCAATTTTTCATGTCTGGTTATGAATTGTAAAGCTTGGTTATCACTGTACAAGACAAATTCCTTTGGAACAAGGTAGTGCCTCCATTTCTTCAAGGCTTGAAATATGGAATAAAATTATCTATCATATGTGGATTACTTTCTCTTAGTCTCATTTATCTTCTCACTGAAATATGCAACAGGCCTATTATCTTGGCTCAAAACTGCTCCAATTGCAACTCCACTTGCATCACATCTCATTTGAAATTTCTTCTCAAAATTTGGTAAGACCAGAATTGTTCGTTATGTTATCTTCTCCTTCAATATATTGAAACTCCTCTCAGCCTCCTCTATCCATTTAAAAGACTTGTTCCTCTTCTTCATTGTATCCATCATTGATGCACAAATTCCACTGAATTTTTATATGAACTTCCTATAGAAACAAACTAATCCATGGAAGCTTCTCACTTCAAACATATTCCTTGGTGATGGCCATTCTGTGATTGATTTCACCTTCTCTGGATCCATATTCAATTCATTTGAAGAGATCACAAAACCCAAGTAAATGAGCTTTGTCTTAATAAAAGAGGACTTCTTCAGATTTATCAACAACTTCTCCTGTTGTAGTCTCCTCATCACTAAGGTCAGATGTCTCAAATGCTCCTCGTTAGTCCTGCTAAAGACTAGTATATCATCCAGATGTACAACCACAAACTTGCCAATGAAATCTTTCAGTATTTCATTCATCAACCTCATAAAAGTACTTGGGTCATTTTTTAAGCCAAATGGCATAACAAGCCACTCATACAACCCTTCATTTGTCTTAAAGGTTGTTTTCCACTCATCACCTTCTCTCATCCTTATCCGGTGATATCCACTTTTAAAATCTATCTTAGAAAATAAATTTTATCCACTTAAACAATCCATTAAGTCATCCATTCTTGGAAAATGAAATATATACCTGATGGTGATCTTGTTTATGGCTATCGATTCAGTAAACATCCTCCATCCTCCATCCTTCTTTGGACTCAACACAATTGATACTGCACATGGACTCAAGCTTTCTCTGACCAAACCCTTGTCTAACAATTCCTGGACTTGGTTCTTTACCTCCTCATTCTCTTGAGGTGTCAATTTGTATGCTTCTTTTTTGGCAGACTTGCTCCTGGTATCAAATCAATATGATGGTTGATACTTCTGATGGGTGGAAATGAGTTAGGAAACTCATCCACTACTATGTCAGCAAAATTATCCAACAACTCCTGAACTTCTTCAGGCAAATCATCCATTGAAGTACTTGTAAGGACAACTCTGGGTTTCCTCACCACAACAAACTGCATCTCCTGTCCCTTCTTGACTTCACTCAGGAGTTCCTTCCCACTCATGAGAAGTATGCTTGTGTTGAATTCCTCTTTTACATTCTTCTCCTCTATTGGAAGCAACATGTGTGTCCTACCATTGTTCTCCAAGGTGTAAGTATTCTTTCTCCCATCATGAATGACATTTATTTCAAACTACCATGGTATTCCCAAAAACAAATGACATGCATCCATGGGAATCACATCACATAGAATTTTGTCTCTATATCCTCCTGTCTTAAATTCAATGAGGCATTGTTTAGTGACCATTACCTGGTGTCCTTTCTGCAACTATTAGACTTTATATGGTTTGGATGTGCAGTTGTCTCTAGCTCCAATTTCTCCACCATCTCTATGGATACTAAGTTATCAGTGCTCCCACTGTCGATTATCACCTTGCATACTCTGTCTTTAGTCTTGCAAGTTGTCTTGAATAGACTGTTCCTTTGCATTGGGTTTTCAATTTTCGACTATGGTTTTAAGAGAACCTTCCTTGGCATTAGGGATGTTCCATCCTCTACACCTTCTACTTCAACATTCCTTTTCTATTCTTCTGAAATGTGAGCTTCACCTCCTCCTTATTTTTTTTTCTCAGGACATTCCCAAGACATATGTCATGCCTTTCCACAGGCATAGCACCTTACTTCTCCTCCTCTTCTTCTTCCTCTTGCTATAGAAGAACTTCTTCCACCACCTTGTCTTCCTCGAGAACTTCCTCCTATTTCTGAGTGACTGTGTGGTTTCTCAGTTCCATATTTGGATTTCTGCGTCTTATCATGGGCAACCCCCTTGCCTTTTCTTGGGTTTATGCCTCTATTTCATTGAATCTGTTTCCTGGCCAACTTATCCTATGCCTTAATAGAAATCTAATAAGAATCCTCTATTTTCCTTACTGACATCATGTTGATCTTATCCTGGATTTCATATCTCAAGCCATTTATATATCTGAATTTTTTTTCTTCATCCTTCTTTCGTTGTACAGTCTTGATATTCATATTATAGAACTCCTTCATGTACTCCTTCACTGTCATACCCTTCTGTCTCAGGTTCTGCAACTTCCTGAACATATTTATCTGGTAATATTTGGGCATGAATTTATCCTTCAGCTTGTCTACCATTCTGTCCCAATTCTTTATCTTTTGTTTTCCTTTTCTTCTCCTCTCATCCTGTAGTTCATCCCACCACAAAGTTGCATATCCTTTTAGCCTGGTGACAACATGTTTCACCTTCTTCTCCTCATATACATCTTCATAGTCAAAATATTTTTCCATGGATTCAATCCAATCCAGCAGCTCTTCAACATCCAAATTGTCTTCATACATTGGAATCTCTATCTTGGCTCTAGCTCCCAATCTAACAACTACTCTCAGTAAGCGTTCTTTGGAAACATTTTCCCCTGCAGCTTCTTCGACTTCTACTTCTTCGCTTTCTGCATCACTGATGTCCCCAACATCAGGTGCCCTCCTGTGCGTTGCCTCCATCGTCTCTAATCTTGCACTAATCATTCACATTTTTCTTTCTACAGCGTGATTGGATAAAGGTGGATCCACATGTCTCCTTGGTGGAATTGTGTTGATTTTCTCTCACACGCAGAGTACACCTTCGAGCTCTTCCTCGTTTCCTGAAAAAAATTTCAAGCTCTGATACCACTTGATGGTATTAGACTATCTCCTTTGTCTCCTTCGCCTAAAATCTATAGAAGAAATCACACTCTGATACCACTTGATGCAGACCCCCCTTCTCTCCTCGAGGTTGCTCAACCTCCCAGTCAAGGTATTCAATTATCGGAGACAAATAAACTCTCTAAAACCTTAATGGTCTCGCTTGTAATTAAACACAGGCCCTTTCAGTCTTTTGGTGCAATTTCTATGGCATCCGTGACCTCTCCCTTTGCACTGTTGAACTATCAGGGTTCAGGCGCTAACTCCTCTTCTGTTAGCCCTTTCCCGTATGTGACCTCGAGCTATTTCCTCATGTAAACACATGATTGCGGGCATGAACAAGAGTGTTTTGGGATCAACCATATTTTCTCCCCGCAATTCACTACTAATCGCCATGCATCCCTATTGCAACACCATGGTTTCAATTGTGGACCACTCTCAAATTTTTAAAGTCCGAGCTCTTTCTTTCCCGGTAATCTTGCGTGACCATTACAAACAGAGCCTCTCAATCAACGGTTCAGATCTTTCGCTTTTCCTTCCTTCTCTCTGGATCACACCCTCCTAGATGTCCACGATCTGTTGATGCATGCCCCTTTCAAGTCAATGATCGTGATCTGCTTCGCTAATTCGGGTTTTAGAGTTTTCAACTCTCAAACCTTACTTTCTCCGCAATGCTTACACCTGGATTTCATGAGCTATTGACGCGTGTCACCCATAGCTCAAATGCCACAAACCACTTCAATTATTCATGCGTCGGGGATTTCCAATTCTTAGTCTTCACCTTCTCACGAAGTGCTTTCACCCAAAGACAACAATCTGTCGACATGTGTTCCTCATAGATCGATGACTGTGGTTCACTTTGGCTCTTTGGGCTTAGGGAGTCTCAGCTCTTACACACTCACCTTCTCTCGGAGTGTTTTCAAATAGAGTTCATGGATCTCTATCACCTGTCCCTTTGAATTAGACGGTTACGATTCACTTCGGCGATTCGAGCTTCAGAGATCTCAACTTCTGCACACTTGTTTTCTCCCAGAGTGCTTTCACCCAGAGTTCACGAATCTTTGTCATGTGTCCTTCTGAATTGGACCGCTACGAGTTACTTCGGCTCTTCAGGGTTCAGGAGTTTCGACTCCTAAACTGAAACCCTCGAAGGGACTTTCCCTGAAGTCTCAGATCGACGTCCCACAAACTTCAATCGAATGAACAATCCAGACCAATCCTTTCATCTTCGGTGATTTTTGTTGGTCGTTTACACGACATAACTCCTTGTGTCTTTCGACACCGAAACGCCAAACAAGTTCTCCTCCCAGATAGTTTCTCCTCTAAACTGAACAATTGTCCCCTCTTCATCGATTTCTCTTTCTTCTTGTCCACAAAACTCCCGAAGTTATTTCCTTCTAGAGTTGTGGATCTTGCGCCACCTATACTTTTGGGTGATAGATGCTCCCTAGTCTCTTCGGGACTTCAGTGAATCCTCGCTTCTATATGCACGCAAAGACTTAATGATCATGTTCTTTACCTAGATCCAACGATCTAGAATGATCTCCCTCCCTCCTAGATCGATCTTAGCCGGTGACTTGTGAAACCTTCAGAACTTCCCCCCCTTTGAATATTTCTCCCGCTATCTCTCTTGAGATTTATCTCCTTCTTCTCCTTTAACTCCTTAAAGAGTTACTTTGACACGTAGTTGAATTTCAGATTTGTGCACTCTTTGCAACCGATTCTTACACGAGACTTAGGATCTTGCAGACATGCACACCTTGCAGTAGTCACTTTGCACCCCTTGCAAAGGAAATTTTGCGCTATCTCTTCTGAGCTTATGAGTCGAAACAAAATCTGTCACTCCTTGTAGTAGATTCTCACGAAAAACTTAAGTTTTTGCGGACGACTGTGCACACCTTGCAGTAGTCACTTTGCACTCCTTGCAAAGAGAAGTTTCACGCTATCTCTTCTAAGCTTCTGAGTCGAGACAGACTCTGTCAACGCACTCCTTGTGAGATGTATGCACGCCTTGCATGAAATTAATGAAGATAACAATTGAAACTTATCTAAACACTTCACAGTTTCATATACTCAATAATATAACCCATTCATTCATGAAAACAACAATAACATGGAATTGTAAATAGTGGAAACACCATGCATTGGATCGATTTTCCTCTGTTATATTCATTCAAAAGTAAATGGCTACAACTATGATAAATAACAACAAGACTCTGCAACAACTAAATCACAGAAAACGCCTACTAACTCGCAGTAGCCTCATTTGGGCCTACCACACCTTTACTTATCTCAGAGGGTTCTTAGGCCCCCCCCCCCTGATTACTCGTCTACTCAAAAACAAAACCTAATTTCTACCTAGGTTTTGTTACATTCAAGACTAGGAGTGAAACTCCTAGATCACTCACAATCATTCAGCTCCCAAGAGTTTGATCTTCTTCATTTTTTTATCATTTCAAAAAGATTGCAGGAAACGTCAGCAATTAAGATTCTGAAATGATTCAAAGGTGTTGAGTTGTCTCTCCACGTGTGCTTGCTGATGATGTTCTTGCATCATGCCAATAGCCTATCAGCTAACACTTCCTCCCACAGTGAAAGCACATAATGTTTTCCATGTTTCTTTATTAAATAAGTATGTACATGATTCTAATCATATTATTGATTGATATGTGATTTAGGTGGAACCCTAGGGAGAATTCTTGCCAGAACGTCAATGAATAATAGACAGGAAGGAAACACCACTCAGGAACAGAACCATTGCACAGGTCATGGTGCAGTGAAAACACTTTGGCCCATATGAAGCTACATGGGAAATGGAGGATGCCATGAGACATGCATATCCATTTTTGTTTACTTCTATACATACATAGCATATCGACAGATAGAACATCGAGGACAATGTCCCTTTAAGGGGGAGGGGATTGTAATACCCATGTTTCCCCCAGTATGTAAATATAACTATAACTGGACAAGAGACTATGGTAGACTAAATATGTGTGAATGTTTTATTTGATGAACCTTTGTATAAAATGGTCAAAGTATGAACTTTTTGTTATTAATAGAAGTTGGATATGTGTTGCACAATTGTTGAAAGGGGGGAAGTTTTCCAAGATAGGCCATGGATGCTATGAGAGAGATGATGAGGGGAAACCAAGAATGGTTGAGATGATTGTCACCAAACCAGTGCCTACTGGGTGTAATTTCTCAACAACCCTCTAACCTTGAAATGAATTACCAACTAGGCTGCTAGTTGGAAGGCCATCCTCAAGAGTTAATGAGGAGATGAGGCAAGGTACCCATCTGTAAGGCTTCCAGGCCTGACCACAAATTGAGATTCGTACCCATGCAAACTTACTGAGAAAAAAGAAAGGAGGTAATTCGAGGGACATAGACAGATCTGCAAGATAGTAGAGTAGAGAGAACAATATCGGGAAGAGAAGAGAAGCATGTTTTCGACTCTGGAATAGAGAGAAAAAACTAAGAAGCAAGCTCGTTTTTGGCTGAAAGAAGCCATGGGCAAGGTTTCTATACAAGTTGATAAACAAGGATAACGAGTGACTGAGGAAGTACTCGTGAAGACCTCCTTGCTTGGAGTAGAGAAAACCGATTTCCAATTTCTTGTGGGAGGAGGAGAGTAACCTTCGTCCCTGACTGTCATGAAGCAAAGAGAAATAATCTCTCTCAAAGCATCATGGTCTAGCCCGGGGTGGCCAATGGTAAATCCCATAGAAGTGGTTGTGCCTATGGTTGGGAGAAAACATGCACTCCTTTCTATAGTCGCTTCACATTCTCCATTTCTGATAAGTATTATCATACTATGTGTCTATATATTGGATGCGATGATGAATGTTTATGTTTATGGTTAAGTCTTTCAGTATTTTAACAATTATTAGAAATGTTCTTTTGCTTCTGTAAACTGTTATATCTATATAGTCTTTGATTTATCTTAGTGTAGTTGTTAGAGAGTTATGGGATGTGAATCCGCAGGAGAGTCGAGGTAGGATTGACTGAAACATCTAAGTCCTGCCAACCCTTTGAATCCACCTTAGCGAGAATGTCAAGTTCATCTCTGTGGGAGAAGGGTGTTTTCCTTCAGAATACCCACCCATCTAACTGAGGGCTCATGCCCATGTCCTTAACCCATGTTCTTCTAAAAATATTATTGCTTATCCCACAAGATTTCCAAAAGGACCCATGTGACCAGGGTCTGGGAACCCTGCGCTAGTTCGAAAGGAGCTAGCTCTTTCGGCTTCGGGACTTCGGGACTTATGACTCCACAATCCTCGAAAATAGTCGAAGGCCAAAGTCGCAAACTGATGAGGGTCGTAGAACTGGGGATCCAATGTGGATCTCTCTCAACCGTTAGATCGAACTTAGGGAGGGAAGCGTTAAGTGCTTTGAGGAAGTTCTACTTCGGGAGAATAGGAGTGGTCTAATGTCGAAACTCCCGAATGTCGTAGTTGCGAAGTAAATTGGGACCGTTGAAAATGGAGGGACACGTGTCCACAGATCAACGGTTATCTGGAAGTCCGGGTATTTGACGGTATAGGGATATGCAAATTTCCCCGGAGCCCTGCAAGCCATAGTAAATCCTGGCCGTGGATGCTAGGTACACATGGCGATAGATTTGGCGTGGACTGAAGAGAAAGCCGAAAGATACCTGCTGAACTCCTGAATGTTGAACTTCTGAAGTGACGACGACCGTAAATCCTTGGATTCTTTAGGATCCCTTTCACTCGTCAATCTAAGGAACCGACCCTCGACTGCCCAACCAACTGGGAACATGTCATGGAGCGACATGGAGCCCCTACTTGTACCCTGTCAAATGTTGTCCATCAAACTAGAGCCGTCGGATGAGAGGATACGTGGCAAGTGATCCTATAGTCTAGAGACTTAGTACTATGGGGAAGTTTGGCCAAGAGTTTTCAAGGTGTTAAAACTCCCGAAGTCAAAGATAGTGAAGTAAATCTCGACCATTGGTAGGATGAGGACACGTGGTGCCAGATACGAGAGTTCAAAGACTTGGATCTTCGAGGGATTCACATCGACAGGAGTCGGTAAGCTCCGAATCCTGGAGCCATGAAGTAATGGGCACCATGGATCTATGGATCCACGTGGAAAAATCTCAACCATGAAATTTGAATGAAGTGAGAAGACTGTATGATGGGGGTTGACGTGACTCATTGACATCATCTTGGGTGACGTGGAACCGCAACTAAGGTGCCATGTGTCACCCATATTTGATCGATTCACAGACCCCTTATGCCTATTAGAGCATGACATGTGTCACCCCCTAATGAGGACATGTGTCACCTCTTGACTCTCATCGTGTGTCAGCTTCTGGTTCATACCCGCTTGGCCAACGTGGCTGGTGACATGTCCGGGACTCTGGGAGTTTGGATAACTTCGAGAGTTCAAAATATTTGAGTGTAGTTTGATAAAGGAAGTTTCAACGATGATCGTCGATCGTTGCACGGCAAAGGACCAATGATGATCATCGATCGCTGAAACACTGAAGGTTCAACGACGACCGCCGAATGCTGAAACACTGAAATGTAGGACGTTCAACGCAAAACGCCGAACATCAATCATCTACTAGCTAAGGCCATGTGGCGATATTTTGGGACTTTGGGGAGTAAGAAAAGGGGGCACTGAACGCTGAACGCTGAAGACCCCAACTAACAATGCCCAGTTAACTTCGGGAGGCCACAACTTGCAGACCAGAGCTTCAATTCTAGTGTTGTGGCGACCGTTAGAAATCTTGTGATGAGTAGTAACCAATTTAGATCCCAGAGTTAGGATTTGAGATAGTTAGGAAGAACGAAAATTTGATGCCCCGTCCCTAGAAAGGGTATTTAGGGGTCGGGTGTGTTACAAGGGTGATAGAAAATGTGTGTAAGAGAGTGTGGGAGGGAGAGAGAGGAAGACAAAGTGGAGACGTAGAGAGTGAGTGTGTTAGAGTGTGGGAGGGAGGGAGAGGAAGACATAGAGGGGGGATATAAAGTGTGTGTGTGAGAGTGTGGGAGGGATTGATAGCAAGACATAGAAGGGCAATAGAGAGACTGTGTGAGAGTGTGAGAGGGAGAGAGAGGAAGATAGAGATGGGCGTAGAGAGAGAAGTAAATGCAGGAGGGGTAGATGTAGGAGAGATTGAGGAGAGATAGGGGAAGGGACGGGG
>ML820992.1:63485-83641 GCA_009831015.1 Picea engelmannii | reverse complement strand
GAGAGAGGGAGGATGGAGATAAATAGATGGAGGAAGAGAGAGAGAAAGGGAGAGAGAGTCGAAGAGGGGGGAGATAGAGAGGGAGTGGGTGTGAGAGTGTGAGGCATGGTGAGGAAAGGTATAGGTATAGGACTAGGTATAGATCCTGGTATGGCTTTCCATGTCTAGGTCAAGTCCATTTCTTTCCTTACCATGCCTTGCCTTGCAATCTACCAAACTTTCTAGTGTCTGAGAGTGTGAGAGGGAGAGAGAGGAAGACAAAGAGGGGAGGTAGAGAGTGAGTGTATTAGAGTGTGGGAGGGAGAGAGAGGAAGACATAGAGGGGGGATATAAAGAGTGTGTGAGATAGTGTGGTAGGGAAAGAGAGAAAGGCATAAAAGGGCAATAGATAGAGTGTGTGAAAGTGTGAGAGGGAGAGAGAGGAATATAGAAAGGGTGGTAGAGAGAGAGAGGTAAATGTAGGAGATAAGGGTTGTAAATGTGTTGAACTTGCACATAATAGATCTAGCTATAAAATATCACACACATTTGTAGAGAGAAATTGAGAAAGAATAAGAAAGAAAGAAAGAATGGAAGAATTATCATTAACCAAATGAATAAGGAATAATTTACACATTACATACTCTGTATAACTCAACCAATGCACACTGGAGGAGAAGCCAATGCACCATAATGCTGGTCTAGAGTGATATGGACACACACCAATAGTTATGGGAGTAAACTACCACCTAGTCTAGTCTCTCGGGAAATTACAGGAGTGAATTGTCGCCTAGTTGAGTTAACTAGTCTACCAGTCTTCAGTTAACTCACTAAAACAGAGTAAAGTGAGGAGGATATTAGGGAATAATGAGTAATGTGCTAGTATGGAGATGATCCCAAGGACAATGTACATTATACGATGATGATCCCAATGTTGCATGGTGATAAAACCAATGTAGCATCTAGAATCCACTCAACTAGTCAAACTAAAGTGAAAACTGAAGAGAATATTCTCCCTAGAGGAATATTATTCCTAGAATATAGGAGACTGGATAATGACTAATAAACATAGGAACAACCCTAGGAAAAATAAATCCTGTGTGTGTGTGAAGTAAGTCCAACACCCCCTCTAAACATCACTGTGGTGAAAATAAAGAATGGGTCCCGACAACGAGGCCATGTTAGGTACCCAAATACAAAAGATACACTGAAAATAAACGAGGAAAGAGGGAAAACCTCATGGGAAACCCCCCGCCGCCCCCCCCCTCAAGATGCAATGTATGTAAAAAGAAGAACTGGCAGTTGCTAGGCAACTATTGGCCCTGACCAAGTTTTGAGGAACACTTGGTCATATTTGACCGTTTTTGGGACTTCGACAGCTTGTCAAAGATGGAGTGCAACGCGAAGTGGAAATCATGGAAGTTAGACCCATTCTTGGGTCCTTTTTGGGTTTTTGGGGATAATGTAATGGAAAAGGGATGTCGGCCCATGGGTTTACCTACACTTAGGCCCACTTTTGTATGTATAAATAAATATGAAGTAGATGTGAAGTAGGTTTGATTGCTTAGTGAAATTGGTAGTGCATCTATGTGATGTTGAATAAGTGCTCCGTGCGAACTGTGTAAGGCTTGCAAGGCTATGTGCAAGTTACTGTGAGGTTTCTATAGGAAGCTAAGTGTTGTAACACAAGGAAGAAGGATATAGCAAGCTGCATAGATCTTCTGTCCTATGTGAAGAGGGATTTGGAAGGCTTAGTGTTGCAAGCTGATGAAATGAAGATAATAAAGAAGAAGACTCTGTGGACGTAGCCCCAAGGTGGGGGTGAACCACAGTAAATCTGTGTGTTGTGCGGTGTGCCTCTACCTGATGTGTTTGTCTCTTCCTTTGCTAAGTGCTTTGATATGTTCAGATAGATCTATTTATGCTTTGTGCTTTTGAGATATGAACGAATGTTAGATTTGGTATGTAAGATGCTTAGTGCTTGATCTGCCAAATCTAATCTATATTATTGTGGCTAAGTGCTGAATTATCTTAGATCTAAGTACATACTACGATCCTCTGTGTTATCTGCAAAGTATCATAAGGGTTGAATATTGATGAATAATCTATGCTAGGTGATTGCTAAGTGTTATAATCATAGATCTATGTCCTAGCTAAGGTTGCAATCACCTAGGTCTTGCAACCACCCCTGCCTCTACCTCGGGTGAGACTTCATCTGCTTCGCAGGTGTTGTCGAAAGGGTCGGTAGTTAGGGTTTTGATGGTGCGTTGTTATAGCATTGAACCCTGGGTCTTCCCCTATGCCAACAAATGATTCCGTTGCTGGGACCTAAAACTGTGATTGTTGGGAGTTAAGTAGAAGAAGCTTTGTGCAAAGATTCATCCTGGAATTGTGAAATATATGTGCATGGATCTATGCCCTAGTGCGCAGTGATCCACTTGATCTGAAAAACTCTATGTTGAAGAAGGAAGGACAGATCTGAAGGAAAGAAGTCAGATCTGCAAGAAAAGAGGTTGATACTGAAGAAAAGAAGCAAGATCTGTAATCTTTGTGCTCTGATAAAGGTAAGAATAGTTAAAAGTTCTTAGATCTGGAAGCTTTGTGCTCTGTAGAAGTAAAATAATTGATTTTTTTTTTCTAAAGTATGGATTTAGGTATGCTTGATAGATTTTGTCCTAGCTTGAAAACTAGGTCATTTTTAGATGAAAGAACATTTGATATGAATAGATCTGATAAGAATAATGAGAGATATGTTATACCTATGCATAGAAAGAATTTTTGGACTAACCAATGGATGCAGGATCCTGGAAAGAAATTTTTGCAAGCTAGCCATTATGACCCTAGCAAGCAGTACAAGAAAATTTGGGGATCATTGAAGAGAAAGAGAGGATTAAATCTTTGTTACAGTTGCAGAAGACTAGGGCATCATGCTAAGGAATGCCCTGGGAGAAACCCTAGTTGCCTCTGTTGTAAGGCTATGGACCATGAAGTACTGGATTTCCCTAGAATGATTGCTAGACTTGAAAAGCTGAATATGGAGAAAGAAAACTCTGAAGGAGATCAAGAGACTAATATTATAGAAGAACCCGAGAAAGATTAAGAGATTATGTTACTGAAAATGAAAGAAACCCTGGATGAACATAGAGATGCCAGTTTCTCAGAGATATTCAAAGAAAAGGAGAAAATCGAAGTAAGAATAGGAGACTTTGACATTGATTGTACTATGAATGAGGGAACGCATATGAAAATTATAACAGAAAGTACTTGGGAAACCCTAGGGAGGCTTGCTATGGTTCCTTCACTAGGAAAAATAGGGTTGTTTAAAGGAAAAATAGTAACCCTATGTGGCAGAATTAACCAGATATCTATGAGTACCCATGGAGCTTCGACATAGGAAGAATTCAAAGTTATTAAATTTATTGAGGACCATGCCCCATTTCCAGCTTTGTTAGGCAAGATTTGGATTGAAAAATACCATATCTAGAGAACAGAAGAAAAGGAAGCCCTAGAACAGAAGAAGCAAGAACTCATGGAATTTATGACTAGAAGGATCACCTACTTGATGGAAGAACAAGAGAACAAATATAAGATATTGAACACCAAGGACTTGGATGTCGAAGCTATAATAGCATTAGAAGAACCACAGAATACCGAAATACCCAATCCATATGGTGAAGGAGTATTACACTTGGATCTGAAGAAAGAATCTCAACATCGTGAAGTGACTATGTCGAGAGAAGATAAGAATCAGAATGGGAAAAGGATGACCAAGACGAAGCTCACTAGGAAGAAGGCTAGGAAGCTAAGTAAGAAGAGAGCCAAGATAAAAAATTTACAGAAGATTCCAGAGGAAACTTCGCAAAAGGAAAAATCACTGGAATTGAGATTCACCTGGATATCAAAACAATGACATATGACACTTCGTCGTGGCGAAGCAATATAGCCGTTGGACCAATATACCCCTTCGACTTCCGCCCGTAATGGATAGAAAAGCATTAAAGGATCACCAAAAAACCATTGGACCACACCATATAAATTATTGAACAACGCCAAGCCACACAACAAGAGAAGAATGCTCTCCAAGCAAAATTTGAAGAAGATAGAGCAAATATCCAAAAAGAGAAAGAGAAACTGCTGGCAAAGAAGATAGGAATTGAAGAAGTAGTCAACAGAGAATTTATCTCTGTGAATGACTTAGAGCAGAAGGCCAAAGAGCCCACAGAGCGCCAAGTGATGAAGCTGGCTAAAGTTATTCAAAAACTTCAACAAAGGGTCATGGAATTAGAGCTTCAAACCATACCATAGACTCCACAAGAAGTGCGCGACCAATGAGAATTGACTGCTCAGAGTGCAGTCGAGAGAATTAAAACACTTGTTGTAGAATGTAAACAACTAAGTAGCAGAAGTGCGCATATATATGAACAATTATCTGAAGACCCAGAGTTGAAGAAAATGGAGTCCCAACTCCAGGAATCAAAGCAGAACATAGATACAGTACAGGCGCAACTCAAGCTCTTGTCACCCATCGAGAGGATGAAGAGATCCCAGGAACAATGAACTGCCCAACAACTTGTTCTTACCACGCAGAACAGAGTGATGGAAGTCACCCAAAAACTCTAGCCGAGCCAAGAGGCGACCTACCTACTATTTGAAGAAATTGAAGGCCAAGGAACAATACTAGAACAAGTAGTTTTTACAGTCGAGCAACAACTGGAAGGACCTATCAGCAAAGTGGTTGTTTAGGAATTCACTGAGCAAGAAGCAGTAGCACAGAGATAAGTTGAAGTAGCTCGAGCCAAGCTCGAGACCTTTGAGGCAAAGTTACCCAGACCTGAGTGACTCGGGATGAGTCACAGGTGAGTGTTGGGGGCTTGTTGGCCCTGACCAAGTTTTGAGGAACACTTAGTCATATTTTACCATTTTTGGGACTTCGACAGCTTATCAAGGATGGAGCGCAACACAAAGCAGAAATCATGGAAGCTAGAACCCTTTTTGGGTCCTTTTTGGATTTTTGGGGATAATGTAATGGGAAAGGGATGTCGGCCCATGGGTTTACCTACGCTTAGGCCCACTTTTGTATGTATAAATAAATATGAAGTAGATGTGAAGTAGGTGTGATTTCTTAGTGCAATTGGTAGTGCATCTATGTGATGTTGAATGAGTGCTCTGTGCGAACTGTGTAAGGCTTGCAAGGCTAAGTGCAAGTTACTGTGAGGTTGCTATAGGAAGCTAAGTGTTGTAATGAAAGGAAGAAGGATCTAGCGAGTTGCGCAGATCTTCTGTCCTATGCGAAGAAGGATTTGGATGGCTTAGTGCTGTAACCTAATTAACTAAAGCTAATAAAGAAGAAGAATTTGTGGGCGTAGCCCCAGGGTGCGGGTGAACCACGATAAATCTGTGTGTTGTGCTCTGTGCCTCGACCTGATGTGTGTGTCTCTTCCTTTGCTAAGTGCTTTGATGTGTTCAGATAGATCTATTTATGCTTTGTGCTTCTGATATATGAATGAATGTTAGATCTGGTATGTAATATGCTTAGTGCTTGATCTGCCGAATCTAATCTATCTTATTGTGGCTAAGTGATGAATTATCTTAGATCTAAGTACATACTGCGATGCTCTGTGCTATCTGTGAAGTATCATAGGGGTTGAATATTGATGAATAATCTATGCTAGGTGATTTCTAAGTGTTATAATCACAGATCTGTGTCCCAACTAAGGTTATAGACACCTGAGTCTTGCAACCACCCCTGCCTCTACTCTGGGTGAGACTTCATCTGCTTCGTAGGTGTTTCCGAAAGGGTCGGTAGTTAGGGTTTTGTTGGTGTGCTGTTGTAGAGTTGAACCCTAGGTCTACTCCTGTGCTAACAACAACTGTGTCCTTTACTCCAAGAGGACTTCGCAGAGAATGAAACTTATGCTTAGTGAAGGTATTGGTGAAGATGTCTGCAGTCTATTCTACTGAAGGACACAAATACAGGTCGATGATCCCCTTGTGTACTAAGTACCATATGTAGTGCATGTGGATCTCAATGTGCTTCATCCACTGCCTCTGAACTGGATGTCTATAGAACTTCAGAGTGCTCTGGTTTTCACACTAGATGATGATCGAACGATGAAACTGAATGCCCAACTCAGTGAGAAAATATTTTAGCCACATAGCCTGAATGGTTATGTTAACTACCCCTCTATACTCTTCCTCAACTAAAGATAGAGAAATGGCAGCCTGATTCTTGCTCGACCAAAAGATAGGCCCAGAACCAAGACTGAGTGAGTAACCAAATGTGGACTTGCAATCAATGCTATCGCCAACCCAGTCAGAATTAGTGAACCTGATGAGGTCCAATGTAGAGTTTGCTGCATAATGAATCCCAAAGGTGATGGTGCCCTGTACGTATCGAAGGATACACTTTGTAGCATAGATGATTTTAGGGGATAAATTTCACAAATGGGCTAATTTTCCATGTTTTTTCCCCAAAAACGATTCACTAATTGTTGAGTCTCCATTTTGACATAAGATAATACCCTATCTTACCCTATATCTAAGCCTTTTTGCCTCTTCTATAAACCTATACTGGACTATTCCCTCCCAAAACACATGCCTAATAGCTATTTCATGTCTACAAGAGGTAATTGGTGATTTAAAGAATGTTTGTTTAACTTTCTTAAATTAATTTGATTGAAAGTGTTTTATTTTGTATAGTTCTAATGATTTGATTTATGAGCAGTCTATTCGGCACTACCAGACACCGTGTAATCTAGTACTGAATCCATTCCAGTACCCTAGACATTTTTGATCCGGTACCAACTCCATTCTGGTACCAAGATGTGCGCTATTCCGGTACTCCTTGCTCTATTCTATTCTGGTATTAGACTCACGACTATGTGAAATCCGGTACCAAAACCTCTGTTTCCAGAATGCGCCAGTTGGACCTGAATAATGGTGAATATTTAGAGAAGACCATTGGATAGAAGAGTCTGAGTCATTTTTCCAGTTGCAAGAGACTCCATCGCTCATGCACTTTGTGTCATGAGGATGGAGTTGACTCCTAAAAATTCGATGTAAATCTTAATTGTGGAATTTCTCGAACTGTTTAATGTTTATCCATAGATATTGGTAGTATAGACTTACCTTATATAAGGAATGTTGTATAGATGATAATGAAGAGGAATGTAAGAAATATACAACAAGAATCAGACAATACTTGTCGTCGTCATGTATGAAGTAAAAGACTGTTGATCCAATTTACCAGTTGAATTAATACAGAAGATCTTTTATGTCAATTCTTGGATGTGAGTGAAAAATTTTAGTCTATTAATCCCTTAAGAGGTTCCTTGTTGGTTCAGCAAGGGCCCACCACCCTAACTAAGGTAAACCTCCTTGTATATGTTCTATGTGTTTGTGTGGATAGTTTACAACAGTGTGTGTGCGCGTGTGTGTGATTAGTCTTTATTTCATTCTTAGGATTGAGGATTGAGTTAATCATTTTGGATTGGTGTGTATAAGAAAGTGCTAGATCGAATAGACATTTTATTCTCAGATGTTGAAGGTAGCTATCTCATAATTTGAAGTGTGGGACTGATACTTTAAGTTTATGATTGTAGTATCGCAAGAGACCAGGAGACTTTATATTTCATCTTCATGTGCTGTAATAAAGTCTTTCAGTTATATTGAATTTCCCTTGTGCTGGTTTGATTGAATTACATGAGTTTGAAGTTGGCTTTTGTTTCGAGAATGGTTGGAATTGATTGTTTTAATTGCTACATGAGACAAGCTTCTTAAAGTTCATGTTTTCAATAGAAGCACCTAAAATGAACATACTTGTTTCTCTGGGACATCATCTCTTTGATTGACTGTTTGTCTAAGTTTCATTATCAGTTTTCTCTTCTAGGTTCAAAGGATACTTTGAAGTATTTAGAGATCTTAGAAATAGAATTTTTATGTTATTAATTATTTCCTATATGCAACATACTTAGGTAGGTTACTTGTTCTCGGAACATATGGTGTAACGACTCTTTCGATTACAAATCCCAGATTGACATTCAAATGAGTGTGAGATATACATTGAACATATTTACGCACCAACATTTTGGTGTCGTTTCCGGGGAGTTGTAAACGGTAACAGGTAGCATATTTTTTGGTTTGATGAAGTATTGGATTGGATTTGAGGATAATTTGAGGGCGGGGAGAAGACGGTAAGACGAAAGGTAAGAACCTGCGCATCCACTTTGGTGGGGTTGCTCCAAAGTCAGGTTGTCCTCCTACCTCTAATTAGGAATCTGCGTTTTCATTGATTTCATTTTTTTTATGAGTAGGTATAGGGATAATAAAGGTATATTTATTGCTCCTAAAATATCAGAAAAAATAGAAAAACAAACAACAAATAAAATCCCCCCTTATACCAATTCATCGAAAAATCGTGCAGGAAAAATTGTCAGAGGAGAGAGCTCAAAGGAAACAATTGCAACAACAACAAAAGGCACTAGATCTGAAGCCATTGTTTAGATTAAAGACATAAGGCAACAAGTAAGGGAGGCAGCACTGGCAACCCCATCCAGAGGAGAAACTGGAAAAGAAGCAGAGGTGGTAATAGAAGAGGCTGCATCTACTGTTGGAAGGCCACACAAAACCTTGGAACAACTAGAGATACCAGATAACCCGGTGGTGGAACCATCACTCAGTGGATAAAATTCACCACCTCCCTACATAATGCTTGGAAACATGGTAGAAGAAGAGGGAAACATAGCCAATGAAACAGAGATATTTGGATTCCCCATACTGGATATGGATAAAGACGTCGCTATGAAGAACATTCCATTATCTTCACTTCCTCATTTCAGAGGTATGTCGACAGAAGACCCTGACTCATTTTTATTTGAATTTGAAATATTGTGTAGGAGATATAACTACACAGATAATGCTCAAAAATTAAAACTTTTCCCAGCCACACTAACAGATTCGGCACTGCAGTGGTTCATGAGCTTAGGGGAACACACAATTTTGTCTTGGGATGGTATGAAGGAGACCTTCCTCCAGAAATACCAGGATTACTGCAGACCTAGGGATGCTAGGAATGATATACTCAAAATGCAGCAATCAAAAGAAGAAAGCTTAGAAGACTATCTAGAAAGGTTCTTATACAATTACCAAAAGACTAAGCAGTTTTCCTTAGATACAGCTACAATTAGGACTGTCTTTTTAAAGGGTGTGAGGGATGATTGCATTGAAGTGTTAAACCTCATGAGTTTTGGGGACATATATCAAAAACCATTTGCAGACATAGTAGAGTATTGTAAAAGATACTCTCGCAGTCAAGCTAAAACAGGGAAAAGTATAAGGGACCCTACCAACAGAATTGATAAACCCACATTCGGAGGTGTCACAAGGATTGAGATAGGAAATCTATTGGAAATATTTAAAACATGTATCCTACACACCATTAGTTCCCAACTAGATACCGTGAAAATTAAAAGAAAGCAAGAGGAAGAAAATGTTGCATTAGCAATATTTTTTCATCAGTGTAGGAGGAAACACCCTGAAAAGGAATTCCCCCTCAATGTTATTGAACTCTGTGGTATTTTCACAGAGGACCATCCTACTAATGAATTCCCTTCTCTTTCCAGAATCAAGGCCATGTTCAAGGGAGGACAAGAACCCGAGACATCTTACCCCCCTAGGAGACCATGGATAAAATAAAACCCCAGCATGTTTGCCTACCCAATTACACAATATCCCCAACAACAATGGGTACCCCCGATGTCTTATCCTCAGTGGTAAACACAAACCCAACCTTGGCAATAGGGGTGGAGAGGAGATGTATATGGAAATGTCCCCTTTCAACCAACAAATTTTCCCACCTATCCACAATATCCTTCGAACATTTCACAATTGCTCCCAGGTTTTAACCCCCCTGCTCTTCTTGCACCCCCACAAACACAAAAACCACTTGCACTACCCATGAATCCAAATATGCAACAACCAATGCAAGCTGCACCCATCCAAAACTCTCCTCAGCCTACTCCTATTCCTACACAACCTATCCCTAACCCAAATAACAGACTCACACAACCTATACAAAATGTTGAAGTACAAACCTTTCCTACATATGTAATAACACAAGCTCCATTTAATGGAATTGAATTAAGATCAGGAAGGATTGTAAACAAAACAAATCCCACTATGGTCATTCAAGAGGAACACGTGCATAATCACACAAACCAAGAAGAACAAATAGATGTCCAAACAGTTCAAAGAGAAGAATAGATGACTGATCCATTGAACGAAAAAAGAAACAATCCAATACCACAAGAAATCCCTTCTCCCAACTCCCTTGCAGCAGAAACACCCCATGAAATGAATCCCCCTTACCCAGAAAAGGTTGCTTATAAAGAAAATTGAGGAACCTCTAGAACATAATCTAGAGATTGAACTTTGGAATATATGTGTAAAGATCCCACTACTATAGGCCATTAAAGACATACCTATCTATGCTAAAATTGTAAGGGACCTTTGCATTAAAAATCCAGGGAGAAAGAGGAAGGAACCTCCTGTCATACGGGTGGTAGGACAGTTATCCAAATTTATAACATAAATGCCTTCCAAGTATAGTGACCCAGGGAACCCAGTGGTAACCATAGAAATCAAAGGTGTGACTTACCTAACACATTGATTGATCTAGGGGTAGAAATAAATGTGATGTCAGTAAACACTATGAAAACACTACAACTAGATCACTTAAGACCTACACAAACTTTGCTAGAGCTTGCAGATAAACCAGTCATCACCCCAACAGGAAGTTTAGATGATATAACAGTGACATTGGCCTCTTGGGAATACCCTGTGGATTTCTTGGTAATCCATCAAAAATCCCCCAAACTAGGACACCCAGTGGTACTAGGACGACCTTGGTTGGCCACTACTGATGCATTCATCAGTTGTCGATCTAGAGAAATGATAATTTCCAATGGCACTCAAAGTCAGAAACTTCCCCTCGCCCAACCAGCCATGGAAGTTCCTCTCTGGTTGGAGAATATGTATGGGGAGGAGGACTATACTCAGACATTGTTGACACTTGAACAAGTAAAAGGAGTACAAGAACACTCTGGAGAACAAATCCTAAGTCTATTCTTGGCTGCTTCGGCATGCATTGAATATCCCCAATTTCCCCAACTACACACACATATTTAGCCCTAAATTTCAAGAAATTTGGCAACCTTCCACTTCTACAATAGCCACTCTTTTGCAAATAGAGGAAGGGAAGGAATCTACTATCCAAGCTGTAGAAATCAGTCCTGGGAAGTCCTTGTATATCAATGCCATCCTAGAAACATATCAACAACAAAAGCTGGTAAAAATGATTCAAGGGAAATCCGATGCGTTTGCATGGGATTACTCTGACATGAAAGGGATCCACCCAGATACATGTATGAATCATATTTACACTAACGATCAAATTAGACCTATCCAACAACCCCAGAGAAGAATGAACCCAACCTTGAAAGATATAGTAAAGGAAGAGATCCAAAAAATCGTACAAGCCAATTTCATTTACCCTATATAAGATAGCAAATGGGTCTCCCCATTAGTTATTGTACCAAAGAAAAACGGGAAATGGAGGATTTGTGTGGACTTTCGAGAACTAAACAAGGCCACCTATAGAGACTACTTCCCTTTACCTTTCATAGATCAGGTCTTGGATACTTTATCTGGGAAGAGGTACTTTTCTTTTCTGGATGCGTTTAGTGGCTACAATCAAATACAAATTTCACCAGAAGACCAGGATAAGACCACATTCACCTGCCCTTGGGGAACCTATGCTTATAGGGTTCTCCCCTTTGGGTTATGTAATGCCCCTGCTACCTTTCATAGGGTTGTCTTGGCTATTTTCTCCGACCTGACCAATGATTGTGTGGAAGTCTACATGGATGACTTCACGGTATATGGGGATGATTTCCAATAGGCATTGGATAATTTGAAGAAGGTATTGGTTAGATGTAAAGAGACCAACGTCTCACCCAGTCACAAAAAATCGAGAATGATGCTTACTGAAGGAAACATTCAAGGTCACCACATCTCCGGTACCGGAATAAGAGTGGACCCTGCCAAAATAGACATTATTTCCCAAATTAATATCCCTAGTTCACAAAAGGAAATAAGAAGTTTCTTAGGGAATGCCGGCTACTATAGGAGGTTTATTCAAAATTTTACAAACCTATATCCCCCCCTTTTCAAACTACTAATGAAAGATGCTGAATTCTGTTGGGATAAGCAATGCCAAATCTCCTTTGAAATCTTAAAAACAAAAATTTCAAGTGCTCATGATTTGAGAGTTCCAAACTGGTCTCTTCCTTTCCATATATGTATAGATGCCTCAGATACTGCTTTGGGAGATGTACTAGGACAAAGAGAAGGGAAGATTCCTTATGCTATACACTTCGTTAGTAAGAACCTTTCACTTGCTGAACCAAACTATACTGTCACAGAGAAATAATTTTTATCAGTAGTAGATGCCATCAACAAGTTTAGACACTATATAACAGGATACAAAGTTTTTGTGCACACTGACCACTCAGCTATCAGATTTCTAATGAATAAACCTGTTACAAATGCTAGAGTAACTAGATGGCTCTTGTTACTACAAGAATTTAATATCACTATCATAGATAGGCCTGGAAGAGATAACTTGGTTACTGATTTTCTGTCTAGGCTTATCCATACAGGTGACAGTACTCCAGTAGATGATGATTTTTCGGATGAGAATTTATTTTCCATTTCTAGTTTCACCTTTTGGTATGCAGACATAGCCAACTATTTGGTAACCGACAAGCTACCTCAAGGTATGACATCTAGAGAAAAATAGAGAATCATTCAGCTAAGTGCCAATTATATGTGGCACGAGGATACCCTATACCGAACGAGACCTGATTTGGTAATCATAAGATGTGTCTGAGAAGATGAAATGAAGGATATATTTAGAGCCTACCATGATGGCCCATGTGGAGGCCACTTTGTTGACAAAAGGACAGCTTACAAAATCCTACAATCTGGCTATTATTGGCTAACCATTTTTAAATATTGAAAGAAATACGTGGCCAGCTGTGATGATTGCCAAAGAATGGGAAGACCTACATCAGTCGATGAAATGCCACTCCAAGCCCAAGTAGTAATTGAACCCTTTGAAAAATGGGCCTTATATTTGTAGGACCTATCAATCCCATGTCCCAGAATAAAAAGTACATATTATTTTGCATAGACTATGCAACAAAATGGGTAGAAGCCAAGGCCCTGTATTCAGCTAATGAACAATCTATTGTAGACTTTCTCATTGAGGAAATTTTCACTCGTTTCGGGGTACCTCAGGAAATAGTCACTGATCAAGGGACACAATTCACCTCAAATTTGGTTAAGGCTCTTACCGAACAATACAAGATCAGACACATAAAGTATTCGCCCTATCACCCCCAAGCCAATGGACAAGTAGAATCGACCAACAAAGTGATAGAGGCCATCCTCACTAAGACTATTTAGTTGCATCACAAAGACTGGGATGATAGGTTGTCGGAGGCCTTGTGGGCCTACGGGACAACCTTGATAAATACAGCATGCCATACACCTTATGAGTTGGTGTATGGGAAGCAGGTACTATTGCCCATAGAGTTTCAGGTAAAGACCTTCAGAACTGCCATGCAATTAGGAATGGACTTGAATAAAGCTCAAAAACAGAGGCTATTACAATTGAACGAGCTTGATGAGATAAGACAAGATGCTCTACAAAGAACCACCCTTATACAAGAACAAAGGACTAAATGGTATGACAAGTACATTAAACAGAAGTCCTTCCAGCGAAGTGATTGGGCCCTCCTATATGATAGCAGATTCAAAAATTTCAAAGGCAAACTATCTACCAGATGGATGGGGCCCTATGAGGTTGATGTAGTCTATGAAAATGGTGCAGTAAGGATAAATACTATTGATGAAAAACAGACTTCCCTTGTTGTAAATGGACATCGAATGAATTTTTATCACAAACCTCTGTTAGAGGAGGATTTTGTCAAAAATGTTCTTCAGACTTCCGAAATGCAACTAGTCAGTGAGAGGGTTTTCCCTCCTGATGACCTACCATAGTAAGTTCAAATTGTGTGAATTCATTATCTGTACATAGGTGTGTCATGAGATGAAGTTTGTCTTTATTTTTAACTAACAAATACAAAAGAAAAATGGGTGGTGTTCCCATGTAGATAAACAAATAAGGAGGACAACTACCAGAGAGAATCTTCTTTAAGTTTTTCAGACTCTTCAAAATTGAAAATACCGGCGAGCAGGAACTAGCCCAGGCTCGACAAAAATCCACGGGACAGTATAGAGAGTTTCCTTTAAGTTTTTTAGACTCTTTAAAATTGAAAATACTGGCGAGCAGGAACTGGCCTGGGCTCGACAAAAATCCACAGGACAGTATATAGAGTTTCCTTTAAGTTTTTCAGACTCTATAAAATTTAAAATACCAGAGAGAATTAACTAATCCAGGCTCGATAAAAATCCACAGAAAAGTAGTAGTTAGGATTATTATTGTGTTGTAATAAAAGAGGAAATGCCAACAAAAGTGTGGTCTCTCTGGTTCCAGAAGAAAAGGAGTTATGTCATCTCAGTTACTAGTCATTACAGAGTACCTTCCTGTTACAAAGCTTTCCTGCATTATTCCTCTATAAACTTTGGCAACTGCATGGTTTTTCAGACGAATTTGACCATAGAACACCAACTATTTCTATAAATCACTATCACCAGAATTAGTGTCAATATTTTTAAGCTCAAAAGAGTTCATTTTTGTGCTTATCTCGCATTGATGATCACCTCTATGTATGAAGGGCCACCCCTGTACCAAATCATCGCGTTGTGCCTACCGGGTACCGGATCCTATCCATTATAAAAGAAGAGGCCCTGCGCTATTTCGGTACCAATCACAAATTTTACACACAGGTGATCTGGCACTCAGGTAATCGGGTGATCCTGTACCAACTACAAATTTTACACACAGGTGATCCGACACTCAGGTGATCCGACACTCAGGTGATCCTGTACCAACTACAAACTTTACACACATGTGATCTGGCACTCAGGTAATTAGGTGATCCTGTACCAACTATAAATTTTACACACAGGTGATCCGACACTCAGGTAATTAGGTGATCCCATACCAACTGTAAATTTTACACACAGATGATTCAGTACTCAGGTGATCCCATACCAACTACAAATTTTACACACAGGTGATCCAACATCAACTATAAATTTTACACACAGGTGATCCGACACTCAGGTGATCCCGTATCAACTACAAATTCTACACACAGGTGATCCAATACTTAGATGATCCAATATTGGTAATAATATGGCGGGTAACTTAAATCATGTTTCCAAGTCGCTATCAAATTATTAGTGCGAGGACATACATATTCGACACTCTTTTTTTCGTATTATTTAAAGGAATTAGACTAAATATGAATTTAGAACATCTGATTTCTCTTGGATCATGACGTACCCTTGTTTTGTCACGAATCTCTGTAGAAATCTTAGACCTCACCTCCATGAGGAGGAAGCGTCCTATGAAACATCAAGAGTGAAAAATCATGAGGTCTTTTATCGGATCAAACTCCCTCTGTCTATCTGATAAATAAACCCCATGATTAGTTGCCGTACTATATGAGATGACGTGAACCATGAATCTTAGCATATTGAGTAATGATCCTAGCAGATTTCATATACACGAGTCCCGATCATAACAACCACCTCCTTTCGTGAATATCGTCCGTCACCAAGCTTCCCACGAATCTGTAAACCATTAGCAGATCCGACCTACCTCACCATATCATCATGAGTATCGACGTGACCATTGTAATATACACTTACATTCATAAATGATCCTCTGGATGGCTCCACCATCCATATGAGCATTATTTACTCTTGTTGTCACACTATCTACAGACACCCTATGCCTTCTTATCCCTTGTATGTTTCTCCCAATGGATACTCTATCATCCTATACTCAATCCTCAACCCTCTATCCGTGCCTTATCCACCTGGGAGAATTGCTTAAGCTAGCATGGGGGTCAACAGGCACGAGCCTATATTTCAAATATATAGAGAAGCAACAGAATATCAGGCTTGTAAGAAAAAATATGAACAGGCAGGGTGGGTGCCATTCTTGGAGAAATTTAAAGGCCATCATGAGGGAATTTCTCTAGTCTTTGTGCATACATATGATGGAGAAAATGTGCAGCTTGGGGATGTGAAGTTAAAAATTACAGAGGCCACTATAGCAGAAGCCACAGGTCTCCCAATGACTGGAGAAAAATACTTCAAAAGAGTGATCGTTGACAAAAAGCTCTGTCAACAATTCCTCAAACCAGAACATCACGACCCCGATTGGACCAAGGGTGTCCCTCGAAGCTACATCAAGGAAGAATATTGGACAATGCTTATAAGTCTGCAGAAATTCCTCACCTGTGAGGGAAGGTATGTCGTGACCTTCATTTACCATTTAAATATTTTATCACATTTTGAGGGAGGACCACAGATTAATTTTCCCCACTTTTTATGGATGAGTTTAAAGAACATGGCAAGAGGGGTGAGGTCGGTTTCCAAGAAACCTGAGACTAGCCTTCATCATCATGGTTTAATCAAAATTCTAGTTGTTCATTCTCTAAAAACAAAATGGGGTAGTTGGAAGCAGTTAGTCAAATAGAGATTCACTAAAGAGAAATCTAAGTCAGTCGAGACACAGGAGGTAGGGACACAGAGTGAAATCTCAAGTAGAAAAGAAAATAAAGACAAAAGAATGGAATCAAGAGGTAAGGAAGACACTGCTATGCCCAATTCATCTCATCCCATTGAGAAATTAGTGATAGAAAAGTCTGTCATGGGGAAACCTGTTATATCAAGAAAGAAGACAATCACTCAATTCTAGAGAGTAAGTTTTTCTTCGGTTCAAAGGCGTAAAAGAGGAAAAGAGGGCTCAGAACCATGTGGTCAATCGGATAGCATTCCAGAAACAATTGTGGAAATGTCATCAGAACCAGCCAGTCAAATAGAGAAGACCCCTGACTTCCATTTACAAAGCAAGAAAATTTTTTCACCAGCTAAAATGTCTAGCTCGGTCTTGTGCCCTAAAGACCAACGGTCACAGAATAAGAAACAAAAGAAGGAGGAGATGAATCAACAGGATATTTTACTAGAACCAACTGTAAAACCCCTCTGAAATCCTCTAAAGAATTGAAAAGTATTTCTGAAGTTACTCGGCCTTCCCAAAGCTCAGTTGGTGAACTAAAGGAGACCGCTAAGGTGACAAGTAAAAATAGAAAGAAACTAGAAGGAAAGGAGGCACAAGTTCCAGAGCCCACACCTCAATCTTCCAGGTTAGGAATACGGGTTTTCCAGCAGAAGCAAACCCCAAAATTTACAGTTCAATCCTGCAAGATAAAGGTCCAGTCAACACAGGAGGAACAAGTGTCCAGGTCTGCCCCTATCAGTAAATCTAAGAAAAGGAAATTGTTTGAAGAAACTCCTACCCCTATCAACAAGTCTAAGAAATCCTCGCCACCCATACGCAGGACCACCAAAAGTATGGCTAAACATGCAACAATTCCAAACATACCTTCTCCTCAAAGAGAACATATGGATATTCCAAGTTCTCTAGACAAAGAGAGTGGCTGGGGAGTTGCCACAAGCGAGACAGAAGGACTAGTAACAATAAGAAAGATGGAAGGGTTGGTCACAAAGACTTTGATGGATTTGAGGAAAGGAGAAGAAGATCGAGAAGTGGTAACTCAGGAAGCATTCACACCGAGTCTAGGCAAGTCCTTGAGCAGATGAAAGATGATAATAAAGGCTCTGAGAAGTCCGAGGAAAGAAAAAGAGACTCGAGAGATGGTGGCCAAGAAAGTACTCACACCAAGTCCAAACCAGTCCCTGAATGAACAAACATTATTAATATAAATTGAGAGATTAAAGCAAGAAATTGAAGAATACAAAATATTGGGTAGGCATATCAAGGTAGAGAATGCAGAATTGAAGGAGCAACATGCGGAGGTCTCTGCCAAACTTAACAAAGTATTGTGGTTGGTCCATTACCCTAGGGTGATCAAGAAGGAATTGAAGAGTGAGGCTTCTGGTGTTAACATTTTGCAATCTGAGGAATGACAGAGGAGGGTCCAATTGTGCAGAAAATTTTTGGGTATCAGTTTTTGATAACATTGCATGAGGACATGCAACATCTTTAGCATGGGTGAAATGTTGAGTCTCCATTTTGACATAAGATAATACCCTATCTTACCTTATATCTAAGCCTTTTTGCCTCTGTTATAAACCTATATTGGACTATTCCCTCCCAAAACACATGCCTAATAGCTATGTCATGTCTGCAAGAGGTAATTGGTGATTTAAAGCATGTTTGTTTAACTTTCTTAAATTAATTCTATTGAAAGTGTTTTATTTTGTATAGTTCTAATGATTTGATTTATGAGCAGTCTATCCAACACTACTAGACACTGTGTAATCTGGTATTGAATCCATTCCGGTACCCAAGACAATTTTGATTCGGTACCAAATCCATTCTGGTACCAAGACGTGCACTATTCTAGTACTCCTTGCTTTGTTCTATTCCGGTACTAGACTCGTGACTGTGTGCAATATGGTACCAAAACCTCTGTTTCCAGAATGTGCTAGTTGGACCTGAATAATGGTGAAGATTTCGAGAAGACAGTTGGATAGAAGAGTTGTTATCGGACTATTCGGTAGGTGTGGACACTAACAGATCTCCCTAGATCCACCTGGATCTAGAACAAAAAAGGACAGGACATGACCCTTTCCCTAAGTTTTGACCATTGAATTAACTAGTAGGGAGGAACAAGTAACATACCTTTGTATCGCTTCCTAGGGTCTCTGTTGCTCCCACTTCTCTCTGGTGCTCTCGTGAGGTCAATACCAAGACAACACAAACCAACCAATGGTCCAAGAAGCTCTTGTTAGGCACCTATACTAATCTGGGCAATTGATCATGCAAAAGTCTTAAAGCCAAAATTTTGAAAAAAAGGGTTTGCAGGCTGAGAGTATTACACAATGCGAGAATAGGTCATTCTCGCAGGCTAGATTTGAGCAGAGTGCAAGAAACTTGCACTGGACCTAAAAGCAGGCTACGAACTGAATAGATTCTCGCAGACCACTATGGAGTGCAGTGTGAGAATGTATGAAACCAATCAAATTTTTGGAAAAAGACACAAAATTTGAAGAGGCCTCTGGACCCAGAGGGTCTATCAGGGTATCGCGAAGACTCAAAGATTGATATGAATGGAGAAAGGTAAGGCAGGAAAAAATGGCCAAGGAAAAATACCAAAGCCACAAAAAAAATAGGTTATCTCCCCAGTGGAGTCGCTAATTTTGTTATCGGACTAATCGGTAGGTGCAGACACTAACATATCTCCCTAGATCCACCTAGATCTAGAACAAAATAGGACATGACATGACTCTTTCCCTAAGTTATGACCATTGAATTAGCTAGTAGGAAGGAACAAGTAACATACCTTTGTATTGCTTCCTAGGGTCTCTGTTGCTCCCGCTTCGCTTTGGTGCTCTCGTGAGGTCAAAACCAAGACAACACAAACCACCCAAAGTGAAGATAGAAAAATATATTCAACTATCAACTTATGTGTATGATCAAGGAATTACACAATAAAGTGAGAATGAATTTATGGGAAAAGGACATGTCACTGTGTCATATTTGTTGGAAATATGGCTACAACAGAGATGACGCAGATGATCAAGGCGCAGATGATCAAGGTTGTCATTGATGGCAATCGATTGTTTATGAAGAACAGATGCTGAAACATGCTGCAACACAAATGCAAACACAGACGCTGAAAAACAGTGCTGAAACAACGTTGGAACACAGAAGCTAACGCAGATGGTTAAGGTTGTCATTGATGGCTATAACAGAAGAATGACGCAAATGATCAAGATTGTTTATACGAACACAGAGGCTGCAACATCAATGCGAACACAGATGCTGAAACACGACTGCTACAACACGAATGCTGAAACACGACTGCTGCAACACGAATGCTGAAACACGACTGTTGGAAGCAAACACAGATGCTGCAACACAAAAGTGAAACATGCTGAAACGTAGATGC
>ML820992.1:47123-63385 GCA_009831015.1 Picea engelmannii | reverse complement strand
TTATGGTTACAACACTGGTTTTCACAGTAAAGACTTACTGCCACTAAGATTAATGATTCGAAGTAAAAATTGAGAGAAATTGTTAATAACTTACAATAACTGATTCACCCCCCCCCTCTCAGTTATTTCATACCTGTAACAATATTAATCGAAAGTAGAAGATACAACCTGATCGCCTTGATGTCGCAAGCTTCCTTTCGGTGGCTCTTGGCTCCAACACACACACTTTCTCGATCCTTGTATGAAGAAGATCCAATTCCTCTTGATAGACTTGCTAGAGTCTCCAAGCTCCTGTTCAAGCTAGGTCCTTCACACATTTCTTTCACCAATTCTCCAATGAATCTTGCATAACCCTTTCCATGAGAATTCCATCAATATATAGGAGAGAATAAGATGGTTATTTGGATAAGAATGATCCCACAATATCAGGGAAACCAGTAAAAGGATAACGATTCGAATGCCAACCCATTCTTCTAGAAGATTCCCTTCTAGAACCATCGAGACTTCATCTTTTTCCAAGCTTTAGAACAAGTTTGCACCCTATCTATGTAGCATAGTGAGAGAAGCTCGCACCCTAGCTTAAGGCAGCATGCGAGAATGGGTCATTCTCGCACCCTAGGATATTAGCAACCTACGAACTCTCTTCAAAAGTAATTTTTCTGGGAAGAGATGAATGTCACTTTTCTCAGGAGAAAGTTCTTATGAGGAGCCTGAGTACACCATCATCAATACACCATCAAGATTGACAAAAATAATTGGTAATAAGTGTCCGAGTCAGTTTTGCAGTTGCAAGAGACTCCATCGCTCATGCACTTCGTGTCATGAGGATGGAGTTGACTCCTAAAAATTTGATGTAAATATTAATTGTGGAATTTCTCGAACTGTTTAATGTTTATTCATAGATATTGGTAGTATCGGCTTACCTTATATAAGGAATGTTTTATAGATGATAATGAAGAGGAATGTAAGAAATATACGACAAGAATTAGACAGTACTTGTCGTCGTCATGTATGAAGTAAAAGACTGTTGATCCAATTTACCAGTTGAATTAATACATAATATCTTTTATGTCAATTCTTGGATGTGAGTGAAAAGTTTTAGTCTGTTAATCCCTTAAGAGGTTCCTTGTTGGTTCGGCAAGGGCCCACTGCCCCAACTAAGGTAAACCTCCTTGTAAACGTTATGTGTGTTTGTGTGGATAGTTTACAACAGTGTGTGTGTGTGTGTGTGTGTGTGTGTGTGTGTGTGATTAGTCTTTATTTCATTCTCAAGATTGAGCATTGAGTTAATCATTTTGGATTGGTGTGTATAAGCAAGTGCTAGATCGAATAGACATTTTACTCTCATATGTTGAAGGTAGCTATCTCATAATTTGAAGTGTGGGAGTGATATTTTAAGTTTATGATTGTAGTATCGCAAGGGACCATGATACTTTATATTTTATCTTCATGTGCTGTAATAAAGTATTTTAGTTATATTGAATTTCACTTGTGCTGGTTTGATTGAATTACATGAGGTTGAAGTTGGATTTTGTTTCGAGAATGGTTGGAATTGATAGTTTTAATTGCTACAGGAGACAAGCTTCTTAAAGTTCATCTTTTCAATACAAGCACCTAAAATGAACAGACTTGTTTCTCTGGGACAACATCTCTTTGATTGACTGTTTGTCTAAGTTCATTATCAGTTTTCTCTTCTAGGTTCAAAGGATACTTTGAAGTATTTAGAGATCTTAGAAATATAATTTTTATGTTATTAATTATTTCCTATATGCAACAGACTTAGGTAGCTTACTTGTTCTCGACACATATGGTGTAACGACTCTTTCGATTACGAATCCCGGATTGACATTTAAATGAGTGTGAGATATACATTGAACATATTTACGCAACAACACTAATTTTCATTTTTTCAAACAATGATTCGCCAAAATTCGATAGAATAAAATTATTTTACCTTAAAAATCACCAAAATTTTATAGAAACTATATAAAATCCTTATAAATTTGAATATTTTTACAAATATATCGCCAAACATTTTACATTTTGTATATTAAGGACTGGTAATATTATCCCATGTTTCTACATTTTAATATAAATTTCCATCAGTAAAATCATCCATGCTTTGCATCCTTCCAATGTAGCTCATGCGACTCATGCATGAACCTGGAGACTGCTCCAACTTCATAGGAGAGGTCCGGTCTAGAGTGTGTGAGATACAAAAAGCTCCCCACTAGTTGTTTGTACAATGTGTTGTCAACCAGTAGAGTGTCTCCACCATCCTCAAGTTGAAATCCTGATAGGAAAGGATTCGGGGAAGACTTGCAGTCTGACATGTGAAACCTCTCAAGGAGATCTCGTGCATACTTGGCTTGAGACAATTTGATTCTTGATGCATCTTGAATGATCTCGAGTCCAAGGAAGAAATGTAGTGGACCCATGTACATCATCAAGAATTTGTCATGTAGAATCCTCTTGACTGCAACAATCACTGAAGTCGAGAAACCAGTGATCAACAAATCATCAACATACAAAACTAAGAGTAGAAGTGAGTCAACCATCCTGAGCATGTAGACATTCGGGTCTAAATTACAATGTACAAAGTTCTATGGTAGCAGGTAGGAGTCCATATTGGCATAACATGCCCTCAGATCTTGCTTGAGGCCATAAAAATATTTCTTCAGTCGACAGACCAAAGATGAATCCTACATAAATCCCTAGGGCTGCTCCATATAGATATCCTTAGAGAGTGTTGTAGGAAAATTCCCCTGTGCACAAGTGAATGTCCTCTTGGATCCTAGACCCCTATGACCAAGACAGAAAAATGATAACATTGAACACTGACATTCCTTTAAATGTAGCTAAACTAGTCAAAGGAAAAAGAGGAAGAAAGCATGATGTACCTTTTTTTGAAGTTTGGCCTTGCTCGGTCTAGGATGAACTTGATCTTCAAGCCCTTTAATGAGTTATGCAATTCAATAGACAACAAAGAAAATGAATTCTTCCTATTCTACCAAGATTAGTTTAAACTAGATTTATCAAGAAGAGACAAGCCTATGCAATCATACACAAACTTGAAGGAAATAGGACAAACATATATTAATAAGAACATAACAAGGTACTTACAATATGTAGATGCAGATGTTGGAAATGGTTTAGGAAACCCATTGCCAATTCACTGAAGGAAGAGTATCTTGAGCGGTCGAGCTCAATGTACCATTTTACGACACTCCCAATGAGAGTACGTTGAAACAATCTCAACTGCACGGATTCGTCTTTCAATGAGTTAGACAAGCACCAAATATGGAATGTGGTCACATGATATCTCATATCTTCATTAGGCTTGGCTTCGAACTTTGGTATGTCTGAAGGAAACTTCGTTGGGAAGGGGGCCAATGCAAATCATGACAGATAGGGTCATTCAACAACCTTGTCAAGTCTGGCAAATGCAAGGTTGCCAGGAAAGGTAGTTTGGGTTGTTGGTGATAACCATGGAAAAAGGGACCTGGAGTTTGACTGGCATCAGGTTGCCAAGAAAGGTTTGGCTGCTGGCCTGGGTTCTGGTAAAAACCATGGCCATGACCAACATATGGGTTTTTCATGTGAGGAGACATCATCGGTTGATTTCCAAAATAGGATGTAGATGGTTGGGCATGCATTACATTCGGAGGAATTTGGGAAGGGTTGCCCCATGCCGATCCCATGGGAATATGCATAGTACCTTGTGCGGGGTTCCATTGGTTGTGAAACAAATTGCCCCAAATAGACATTCCTAATGAGGGAACTGATTCCTACCAAGAATTCCAAGGTCCTGATGCGGAAGAAGTTTCTGGGTTTTCCCCCTACGCAGGAATAGTACCCTGCATAGGAATAGGTGGTCCGTAACCGGGGTTGCCCCCATTCGGGAAAGCATCTGATGAGAAAGCATTGTTACCAAACACAATGAACAAAGAAAATGGTGTCAAACCTACCGACATATTATGAGGAGGTGGTCCTTGACTCCATGCTCCAAATACACTATGCTGTGAGGGTGGCCCGATGGATGGTTGGTGGGTTCCACTGAGCGAAGGGGGCGAAGGAGGTATATGACCTCCCCTGTAAGGGAAAGTGTTAAAAGGAGCTGGAGTGCCCCCCATGTGTCCTTGCAGAGGATCGTTAGAGCTCCCTGCCCCCAGACCTAAAGTCTGTAAAGTGGAGTAGGAAAGTACAAGACTTGTACTTGAGCTAGGCATCCCGTATGAGAACGGAGGGCCTGTCGTACTTGGTGTGAAAGGGGTTGTGTTGACGGGCGAAAATGACCGCTTGTCAACTGGAAGAGCGAGTCCAGTCCGGGGTTGTCTAATTAACCCAATCCGTTTGGATTGACTCACTCTGACGGGTTTAATGGCTCCGTTGGCCAATCTAAAGTACTAAAAGAAACAAATAAATAAAATAAAAGAAACAAAATAACTCACTAATAACTAATCATTGATATATATATATATATATATATATATATATATATATATATATATGTACAGATATATATACAACTTATTTTCAATAACATTTACACACATAATGGTTTGTCTAATTTATATACATGTTATACAATTTATGAGTTTTAATCTGAACTGACTAAAATCAATGTAAAATGGTTCTTTTGATGAAAGTAGATTAAGAAAGCAAAATGAACTATTTCTTTTTGATTTTCTTTTAATCTCTATGCATCTGTAAGATTAAATATCAAAATACTATGGAAACATAATATATAGACAGTGAAAACTAAACCATATGTAAAAGTTTCTATATTAAACAAGCAAATAAAAGGAACAGACTAACCTACTTATCACTTGAAGAATATGCATCTGACATTTGTATGATCATGAATCATATATCCAGTCTTGAGATAAATCTGTTGTGTCACTTCAGGCTATTTGGAGTAAATGCCAAACAATATATTGACCACTGTATTTAAATAACAAAACAATAGGATGCAAAATAATAACTGTGATATATGAGAACTGCAAGCAATTACAAGAAAAATCTAACAGTAACAACTTACTTTTGATCATTCAACAAGATTAAGATAAACCTTAATATTTGAATCGAACAATCAATCACTATTTTCATATAACTGAAGCATACAATTATGGACTGTATGAAAGAAATTATCTTGACAACCTAATAATATGTGCAGACGAAAGCTATCAACAGTCATCAAATTATCAATATAGACAAATCATAGACAACAACAATATTTACAAATAGCTAAAGCAAAGATGTAACATATGTTATGTCTAAATTCGAGTATAAGCTGTCCACAACTAGCCCCAAGCTAAGATGTCCAAGTTAAAAAAAATAATGGGTTTTTAAAACCTTCAGAAAGGTAACTGTTTCCTCTTTTGAGATTAGATATTGATTACAAAAATAAAAGGGGGATCTAACCACCCAGATCATACTAAATCCTTTAAATCTCAAAAAGTTCATTTCTGTTTGTACAAAATGTATCAAAGATATGGTTATCAAGTCTCAAAGATGCTTCAGATTAATTAGTAACCATGATCTCCTGAATATCCTGAAAAGAAAAGGAAAAATAAAGAGATTTAGATACATATTTAACTATTAATTTGCAAATTTCGAATTTACATAACTGGCTACAAAATCTGGTGATTCTGTAGCTAGTTATTTTAGTAAATGAAATCCAATTTATTGAATGAATAAAACAACCTAATTTAATAATGAAATCTAGTTTATTCAAAATAATCTAATTTAATAATGAAATCAAATATAATACTAATTTAAGACAAAAAGAAATCATACCTCTAAAATCAAATCGTATCAGATGATCTTAGAATTCACTATTGCTGTTGTAGCCTCAACGTTTTTAAATGTTACATTTCATGTAGTCTTCATTTGTTTCCCTTTTCTTTGAATGAAATACTAAAGCCTATGGTTTTCATTCCTTAAGACAACGATCTGATCAGTGAGAGCTTTAACCTGTGACTGTAGGATAGGTATGTCAGTGTAGTATCTATCAATCCAGGATAGGAAAACTTCACACTTCAACTGTGCAATGGTCCCTTGGGAATAATCGCAATTGTGAACCAGAGTATCTTCAACATGGACTGTAGATTCATTACCCAATTTAATACCAAGAAACTCTACATTATGTTTTAGATAGGGAGGTGGATTGTCCACAAAGTTGTAAGGCCGATCGAGGTGTGGTTGGAACGAAAGAGGGTCTTCTTCAGCGAGGAACCTGTCGATTTCGGAGTCTGAACTCTCATGAATCTCAATCATCTTGATCGAGCTCGCATGAGGGTTCGACTTGTTTCTGAGCTTCCTTGAAATTAATCTTCCGGCTCTCTTATTTTTAAAATTTAAATCAGCATGGCCTGTAGATGTCTTGCCTGTAAGTTTATTTGAAAATTTAACAGAGTTGTTATGCCGTGTAACTTGCCCATGGGCCTGCTCAATAAACTTTGGATCGAGTAAGGGTTTGTTGTAGGAGGCTGAGACACAAGCCTGGGTAGGTGAGAGGGGCGCTGTAGGATAGATTAAGGTTTCTTCAATCACATACTTGTCGATCTCTTCAACATTGGGGTTAGAGAATCAGTTTCTGATTAAAAACGAATCCCAATTATCGTTTTGCAGCTCTAATTGATGTGCAAGTAAAATTTTTACTAAGCCATGATGGAAGAGGCTTGAGTTTGATCGTTTCTTTCTATACCTTTTGCTCATTTTGTAAAGGCTCCTCCATAAAAAGTAAGGCATGTTCAAAAGAAACCCTCTGAAGTACATAAGCAGACACAAGTGATAAATAAACACAAGACCGAAATGACCTTCACAAGTGAGAAAATGTTTCACCACAATGAGCAGATCGTGGCATCAAGATTTCAGTAAGGAGATGGGCATACCTTTGTCACATCCTTTTATCTTCCGAGATGTAAAGAGGAGACTCCAAGGGACCTCTTCTACCTTTGCATTTTTGAACCACCTTTGACCACTCGCAGGGAGTCCTGTAGCTTGGATTAACAAATCCTCTGTAACCTCGAGTTGAACATCACCCACCTTAGCTCTACACCCATCGAAGGAGAGAGAGAATTCCTGGGCAGTCTGGAGTTTGAAACCATGGAATTTTTTAAGGAAAATGAGCCAACCATTACTCTCGATATCCTCTCTGGCATCGTCATATAAGAGCAAAGTTTGAGTGCCATTAGGTTTGACTCTGACAACAGGAGCCATAGTGAATCAACGGGCCATCAACCAGACATAACGCGTAGGTAGGGTTTGTGAGAACAGACCAGAGCCATACCCCGAGCCCGAGAAACACCAACAGTCTATAGCATACGGGGAGAAAATACATAATGAAAAGACATGCATTCATTTGAAAAGAGTGCGAGAGGGGTTGCAGAGCTGGAGACCAAGTCTTGAAATGATGATCTGACTGAAATCGTATTGCCAGCTCTCATAAAGTACAACCACGACCAGAGAATTAAAATGATAATAAGTGCACAACATAGTGGGTTCGATCATAAGGTTTGGTAGAGTGAAACTTGTAAATCAAAGCCTAGTAATGAGAAAACAATGACCATGAATCACACAAAAAACCATATCAATGCTCAAATCAAAAGGCCCTTTGTTGATATAATTTACAATCCCCAAGCATGTTTGGTATTCAAGGAATCAAAACAAAGAGAATAGTCTTCAAAGCAAGGAACAAGGCTTCATTAAGAAACTGTAGAGACATTTTGCGTTTCATAAATTTTCGAATAGAATGGTAACATAGTTGTAAGTTTAAATGCTTTGTTTTCATGCTTTCAGTCATGAACGAAGCATGAAAACAACGACAATAGGGAAAAATGAAAAATTACAATTGTCATTTCGAAATTTTCTTATGAAGAACATAAAAATGGATGACCCTAGTTAGGCAACTACATATACCATTTAATTGATATAAAAAGTTAAAAATATGTAGGGCTGTGTTGGCAGCAATTATGTAATTATTATTTTTATAAGCTGCTTACATAGGGTCTATGAAATTTTATTGCTTTTCATGAGTTTTTCCTAAACGATAGTTGTAAATCGTCGCATTTTACTTATCATCTATTCATACTTCGTTTTCATGACTGAAAGCATGAAAACTCGCAACTATCGTTACTATTCTGTTTTAAAATTTCTTTAAAAGCATATGGTTTATTACAGAATTATGGTTTCTTGCTATGAGCATGTTGCTCTCCTTGTTTGTGATCCTTTTGATTCTAAGCATGCCTAAGAGAAAGCATTAGTTGCATGAACCAAAGACCCCTACCATTCGATTTTCATTGATTTTAGTTTGATTTTAAATCATATTTCTTTCATGAAACTTTGAACTATTCAATTTTTGTAAACTCACCTACCTTTGCAATCAAACTATGATGCGTGCACTATGTTTTCAGAGTACTCTGGTCCTAGCATGTACCTAATGCCAAGGTGGCACACAATGTACAGGATGCCATTACTCCTTAGCATGGTCTTGGGTTTCACGAAACTCCTCGCACGAGTTTTGATTAAACACCTTGCCCATCGTTTGAATCATCACAACATGTATTGATAAGGCTCGGGCTTTGGCTCTGTTTTGTTTTGCAAACCCTACCTATGTGTTGTGTGTTAATCACCCGCCCGTTCAGTATGGCTCCAGTGGTAAGGGTCGAACCGAATGGTGTCCAAACCCTACTTTCATATGATAATGCTAGGGAAGATTTGGAAAGGAATGGTTGGCATATTTTTATAAAAAATTTCCAGGGTTTCAATCTGCACGTCACCCAAGAGTTTGCCTTAACCTTTGATGGCTGTAGGGCAAAAATCGGTGATGTGCAATTAGAAGTGACTGAAGAATTCCTAAGTCAGGCCACAGGATTTCCAGTAGTTGGTCATAAATGGTTTAAGAATGCGAAGGTGGAGGAAGTCCCCTGGACTTTATTGTTTACCTCACGAAAAATAACCAGCTGCAATCAAGGTATGCCAGTTTCGTTCTTAAAACCTAAGTGGCATGGTTTACTTGCTGTAGTGAAGAAATTCATCACATGTGAGGGATGATTAGGACTTGTTTTCCTATATCATCTTAGCCTAGAGAAAGAGTATGGGCGTTTTTATTGTAGACATGAATGAAACAGAGTGCACGTTACAACTTTATCTTTTCTGTATAATGTTTTGATTCAGGTTATGACTGTGTTAATTTGATAATAGATGGTGATTACTTTCAACATCATGATTTATTATCATTTGACATAATTCATTTTATATGCTGCCCATATCTTATGTCTCATATACAATATATACACATTGATCATCTATCCAATTTAAGTTAGAAGATTTATCTCTAATTTCAGTTGAATATTTACATGCAAGTTCTTACAGGAAGATTTATCTCGTCGTAATTACTTGTAAATCATTAGATCACTGTAACTGTGTCCCTTCTATGCTCTGTTATCATAATTCAACCTCCATCATTATTGTTTCACATTTATTAGGAGAAATCTCAAGATTTGTCGCAGGTTTACCTCATCAGATAAAGGTGGCCGGATATTCAATACTGAACAGACATTGGATGCAATAACAGGTTAGCTTGTTGTTTGATTTCATTATCTTGTTGAATATAGAATTTTCCTATATATAGAACATTTTATACTATCTGTTATTTCCTTTTCAATTACGCAGTTTGATAGTTGATTTGATGAGTGTATACATCTAAGGAAACAAACCCAAAAGAAACAGTATTTCAGTTTTCTTTATTACTTTCATCAAAAGAATCATTAAAAATTTGATTTTGTATAAGTTTAGATTAAAATTCATTATTTCTATATGTTGTACATATGATAACTAGAACTATTTTATAAGTATTAGTTAGTTAAACTGTAAATATATATTAGATATACATATATTTTTCAGTGATTATTATTTATTATTTATTAAGTTATTTCATTCCCTTTAGTTGTTTCTTAGCTTTATTTAGAACTTATATCGGCCAACGGAGTCGCTAAACTTGTCAGGGTGAGTTAATACAAATGGCTTGGGTTAATTGGACAACCCTGGACCAGACTCACTCTTCTAGTTGATGAGCGGTCAATTTTGCCCGTCAACAAATGGCGTTAGAAGGAGGGCCTGAAAACTATTGATGGCACGTGGAGGTCGCAAGACTCCTCCCCCACACACCCGCTCACCTATAGTGACAAGAAGTCATTTTGATGACAATATTGTCTCCCAAACAGCAACCACATCCAACGATATTCCATAGATAGCTGTTGAACCAATAACACCAAACCCCACAGGGTCTGATGTTCAAGAAATTGTCTACCAGTCACTCATAAGAACGCACAGTGACTTAGCCTGTATCAGACAACCAGGTCGACCTTTGAACCAACCACTAGACTTCTCTGATATCAGGGAACAACTCGGAGGTACTAATCTTACTTTAAATCCTACGGGTCCAGATCATATTCTCACTCCTGTAGTAGGAGGATCTGGTATTCCACCATCACCGCCCCCTTCATCTCCCTCTTCTTCAGAAGAAGAGTGATCCGATGAAGGCAACTCTTCGTCTCAGCCTTCAACACCACCCACACCTATGGAAAATCCAAACAATCCTGCCAGACCCTGGCTCGACCAAGATGCAGTGGCCATACCTTGGCCCCAACATCCTTTACCTAAACACCCAGAGAAATGGCTCCCTAAATTTGACCCAGACTCCAAGCAGATTGTTGAATATCACATCAAAAAGTTTATGCTAGCCATTAGGCTTTGTAGTGTTGAGCACAAAGACGTAGTGTGCATATTGTTTCCCTACAGCTTTGAAGACAATGCCTCTACCTGGTACTTTTCCCAACAACCCCACACCATCGTGTCATGGGATAAATTCGAATCCTGCTTCCTTGAGAAATTCGAAGACGACAAGTCTCCTGAAGTTCTAGTCATGGAACTTTCTAGTTTAAAAATGAACCCCAAAGAAAAGATAAAGGACTTTAATCAAAGGTCCCTGACACTAAAAAGTCGAATCCCCACGAATTCGATGCCTGCTAAAAATCTTATTGTTGCATACTATATGAAAGCCTTACATCAAAAGATAGCCATTTGGGTAAAGAGATCCAAGAAAGCCACATTGTTAGAAGCCTTCAAAGAGGCGAGTCAAATCGAGAAAGATATTCTCAGCTTAAAAGACAATACCGGTAATGAGATAGAGACTAGTTCATCCTCAAAGAAGAAAATCAAAATCCTTTCTAGACCTCCCCAAAACAAAGCTCAACCAGAGAGTTCAGATCTAGAAAATTTACAGAAAGTCATTCGGAAGTTATCCAATCAAATTATAGATTTGAAAAGGTCGGCTGAAGAAGCTTCTTCAAGCAAAGGACCTTACAAACCCCCTTTTAGGAAGCCTTTTCCCTCAAACCAACCTAACTCAAATTCTGAAGGCCTAAATCTAGAAAGCTTACAATTTTCTATTCAAACGATCCTAGAAGCACATGATAACTTGATTCCTCCCGAAATTCCTGAAGAAGTTGTTGAACAAGAGACAGTAGAAGAAGATGAATCCTCTCCAAACATTTTCAGACATTTTTCGGATAGCATTTTTCAAGCTAATTTCGAAACAGTGCATCCTTACAATACTAGAAGCAAGACAACAAATAAGTCTTCTTCTGAAATTGCAACTATTGCGCCTCCAAAATAGTCTAAATCAATTGAGACTAAACAGGATTCAACAAACCCAAGTTTAGATTATGATTTGATTGAGGATCTAAAAAAACTTAGGGCTAACATTTCTGTTTACGAATTATTAAAATTCCCTTTTCTTTTGCAAAAGATGTTGCAGAATATTGCAGAAAACAACAAAAACGACAATCCGAACAACAACAAAATTGCTAAAAACAACACCAAAACACCTCAAAAGGTCTCTGCCAAAACGACATCTGAACCTCATGATAAGAGAGACATTCATGTAAAAAGTGTAACAAATGTAGATAAACTAGTTTCAGGGGCTGCGATTAAAAAACAACAAGCTTCTACTATTAATACTCGCAGAAATGTCCCTCCCTTTTTGTTGACTTTCAAAATTTTCAATAGGAATGTACATAACTATATGGTAGATTCAGGTGCATCATCTAACGTAATGCCTTGGTCCGTCTGTCAAAAAATTAATTCCGAATTTCGATTGTCCAGCTTGAAAATTATTCAGCTTGATCGAACTAGCGTTAAAGTAATGGGTGAATTGAAAGATGTGCTTATCAGATTATCATCTAATCCTAAAGTCCATCAAGTGATTGATATCATTGTTGTAGATATCCCAGAAGTATATGGTTTATTTTTAAGTAGATATTGGTCAGAACAATTACACGGCTATTTTGCAATGGATTGGTCTCACTTGTGGCTGCCCGAGAATGGAAAGCCTAACAAAATCAAGGTAAATCATGAAAATTATCTTAAGTTCACGGTAGCTGATTTAAATGATCCCAATGAGCCATTCACTACTTCTGCCAATTCACCTGAAATACAGGGGATGGATACTTTTTTCGGAAATTTCATCGCCGAAAATTCTACCATTACTGATCCCGAACAACATTCTGAAATTTTGATATGTACGCAGCCAACAGTTTCCTCTTAGTGGTCACATACATCCGATGAAAATCAAATCTAGTATCTTTACTTCGATGGATCAAAATCCAAGGAAGGAGCTGGTGCAGGGTGCGTGCTCATTGATCCAGTAGGTAACAAGACTTTTATTGCTTTCTGGTTAGAATTTGAATGTACAAACAACACGGTCGAATATGAGGCACTCTTGCAAGGTCTCAGAAAAGCACGGAATTTAAACATTCAGAATTTGACTGCTTTTTGTGATTCAGAAATAGTGGTTATACAGGTAAAAGATTCTATCCACTGTTTATATCCACACCTAAAAAGATATCAGACTGAGGTATGGAATTTGATGAACAAGTTTTCCGCGTTTAACATAAATTCTATTTCTAGATTGAATAATTCTGAAGCTGATTTGTTAGCTAAGGTCGCTTCAAAACTTTTTTCTGCAGAAGGCCTATCTCCGAATGCATTTTCCGTCGAATTGTTGTTCATGCCATCTGTCTTAGACAACATTACAAATTGGAGAGTCTTCGATGACGACCAGCAGATCATCAACTTTCTGCACATGGAAGAAATTTCCAGGGTGCAGTGATGACGAAGGTACCCATGACAAAAATCTTTGCGACTTTACGGTAATACCAAATCCAAGATCCCCGGAATCTACATCGGATATGGTAAACTCTTTCCCAAGATCTGTGGTTAAATTAGAAAATTTTTATGATCTTCACGATAAGTTCAGAAAATTAGTGAATTGTAAAACAAATAGTTCCTCCTTGACACATGAAAAAGAAAATTTAGGAACTAAAGACAACCCACAATGCATCAATTTGGGATTGGGATGTTCTGAGCAAAAAAAGCTAGCTTTAATTAAGTTGTTTAAGTAATTCAAATATATCTTTGCCTGGATGTATGATGACCTAAAGACCTTTGACCCTAACATCATACAACACACTATTCCCATGAAACCCCAGACCCAACCTTTTCAAAAAAAGCTAAGGAAGATGCACCCAAAACTCGAACCAACAGTCAAGAAGGAATTAAACAAACTCCTAAACGCTAAAATAATCTTCCCAGTAAGGCACACACAATGGGTTTCTAATCTTGTCCCTGTGAGGAAGAAGAGTGGTGAAATCTGACTATGTGTCGATTTCTGAAATTTAAACCGAGCTTCTGATAAAGATAACTACCCGGTTCCTCCCATGGAGCAGATCCTTCAACAAGTATCTGGCTCTGAAACATTATCCTTGTTGGATGGTTTTTCAGGGTATAACCAAGTCCTTATGTCTCCTCCAGACCAACTCAAAACCACCTTCCGTACTCCATGGGGTACCTATGCTTATAGGAAGATGCCCTTTGGGCTCATAAATGTTGGTGCCACTTTTCAGAGAGCAATGGATATCTCTTTCTATGGTTTAATCAATCAATCTGTAGTAGTTTACTTAGATGACATCACTGTCTTCTCAAAAAATAAAGAAGATCATCTAGCCCATCTAAGATCTGTTCTACAGTGATGTCGTAAGTACGGTATTTCTTTAAATCCTAAAAAATATGTCTTCGTAGTAGAATAAGGTAAACTCCTTGGATTCATTGTATCAAATGAAGGGATGATTATTGACCCTGAAAGGACCCAAGTCATTTCTAAATTGCCTCCTCCCTCATCAAAAAAGTCCATGCAATCTTTCTTAGGACAGATAAACTTTGTTAGGAGATTCGTCCTCAGCTTTTCAGAAATGGTGAGACCATTACAAAACCTAACTAAAAAAGATGTACAGTACCATTGGGGACCTTTAGAAAGTCAGACCTTTGATTCAATAAAAATGGCCATAATAGACACTCCTCCTTTAATGAGCCCTGATTTTTTGTGAGACTTCACCCTCTACACGTTTGCTTTTGATCGATCTTACGTTGTTGTCCTAATCCAAAAGAATGTTGAAAACAACGAAGTTCCAACCGCCTTTATGAGATCAGCCTTCAAGGGAGAAGAACTTAATTATCCAGCAGTATATCAGCAAGCTTACACTGTCTTCAAAGCAGTAAAACACTTTCAATCTTATCTGCTGAAATCCAGGACAAAAATTATTGTCCCTTACCCTGCTGTCAGAAATTTGTTAGTGCAGAAATAACTGGGTGAAAAAAGGGAAAACTGGGTCACATCCTTATAAGAATACGACCTAGAAATCACCCTAGCACAAATTGTTAGAGGCCAAGGTTTATGTAAGTTGGTTACTGATTCAGCTATAGAACAACAAAATGAAACTGATATGTTAATTTCATATCAACATAATCAAAATCAAATCTGATGTGCACAAAACCTTACTAGCCCTTGGTACGATGACATCAAGTTTTATCTTATGCATGGATCAGCTCCCCAACACCTTGACCCAAAAAAGAGGAGAGCACTAAGATTAAATTCTACTTCATTTCAACTAGTAAACGATATTTTGTTTCACCAAAATTTCGATGGAATACTGATGCATTGTCTTGAAAAAGATGAAGTAGAAAAAGTCTTATTGGAGTTACATGCAGGGGAAGCTGGTGGGTATTTCGGTGGAGACACCACCACCCACAAAGTATTAAGAGAAGTTTATTACTGGCCTACCCTTTTTAAAGATGCTCATGCCTTATGCCACAAGTGTGTCATTTGTCAAAAGGCATCTAGACGGATACAGAAACCAACCTTTCCACTGCAACTAGTTTCGGTAGACTCCCCTTTTCAGCAGTGGGGCCTGGATATTATAGGCCCAGTCAATACTGCATCCTCTCAGCAACATAAATACATCATAACAACTACAAATTATTTTACCAGGTGGTCCGAGGCTGCCCCATTAAAAGCTGTAAATACCAGTCAGGTAATATCCTTCCTGAATTCAAATATTATCACTCATTTTGGTATTCTTGAATGCTTGGTATTTGACAATGCCTCCCATTTTTTGTCTCTTGAAATGAATGATTTTTCTTTAGAAAAGGGAATAAAATTAAAGTACTCTGCCAGTTATTACCCTCAAGGCAATGGTTTGGCGGAATAAACTAATAAAAACCTGATTAAAATTATCAAGAGAATGGTTTCCGAAAATCATAAAAATTGGCATAATGCACTTTTTAATGAAATCTGGGCTGACAGGGTAACCCCTAAAACTACTGTGGGAAATTCCCCCTTTTTTCTCGTTTACGGCAGGGAAGCGATTCTTCCACCACATGTCCTTCTTCCATCCCTGCAGTTATCACAGAGGGTGCAAGAAGAAGACTTACCTCCCTTGGAAAGTTGAATTAATGCTCTGTTAAAGTTAGAGGAAGTAAGGGCTCAAGAAAAATGAAAATTGGATCAACATCAACTCATTGTCAAAAACTGGTTTGATTCCAATTTTGCCTTTGACATAAATTTTGAGGTAGGAGATCTTGTCCTCAAATGGGACAAACCTCATGAGGGAAAAGGAGAACATACTAAATTTTAAAATTTGTGGTTGGGACCATTTTTAATTGATGAGAAATTGGGTCCCAGTTCTTTTCGCCTGTAGAATCTAGAGGGACAGCCAGACTGTTTATGGATAAATTCGTGAGTGCGGACACAGACCAATCTCCCCAAGATCCACCTGGATCTGGAACAAACCGTAACAGAATACTACTCTTTCCCTAGATCTAACTATTGAATGAACTTAAGAGAAATGGATAGTGTTCAT
>ML820992.1:24023-40891 GCA_009831015.1 Picea engelmannii | reverse complement strand
TTTTTTTTTTTTTTTCTGGTTTTTTTTGTTTTCATTTCTGCTGGTCAGTATTTCTTTTTGAAACAGACATGCCTGCATCACAGGCTAGCTTAGACGAAGAAAAAAAAAATTTCCCCTCGAAAATAACTACTGTAAGCTGTCAGAACATTGATTGTTGTATTTTTCTGAAATCGTCGCCTTGTTAAAGATGATTTTTGTTTTGAAAAGCGTTTTCTTGGTTTCAATCTGTAATTGAGAGCATTCACGACCATCTATAAAAGTCTTTTTACGCTATTCCTATTATTTAAGAAAACAACTCAACGATGTCTCTGTGTTCTTGAAAGATGGTTTTATTAATAAACCATTTTTGGATCTCGATGAAGGACAACATAAAAAAAAAAAATTCTGCGACTTAAAAACTGGAATTTTTAGTGTCACCCCGCTCTATCAAATATTTCAAAAAACTATAACATGAATAAAATTTCAAAGAGCTGTGGGAAGTGCTTGTAAACCCACTGGGACACTGAACAGGTCTGCTAGCAGTGGGTAAATGCATGCATGACGCGAAGATAACTTCACCAGGGTACTGAACAAGCCTACTGGCAGTGAAGCAATGTCAGGTAAATGAAAATTCCCAGATTTGGATCTCGTTTTAGCCTTAAATGTCCTTCGTTCTGATTTGGAGTTTCTTAACAGGATACGGACGTCAGAGTGGGTTAATTAACATCCTTGTCGAGGCTATGGATGCCTGTTGGCAGAAGTGGCCCTGTCAACAGTATTTGAGATTTTAACTTAACATCGTGGCTTTCTTTTTCTAGGTTTGTCACCAGTTTATGTTTCTTTAAATAAAAGTTGTCTGAAAGTGAATGCTGTTATGATTATTTGAGATGTTCGGATGGCTTTTCAGTGGTTCTTCGATTTGAAGTTTTTCAGATTTTTCTAACCTGAATACGTTCGTGTAACAAAGATAATTGCTTCTCCCAACGTGTCACCATTGTTGGCAGTAATTATGTAATTATTATTTTTATAAGATGCCTACACAGGGTCTATGAAATTTTATTGCTCTTCATGAGTTTTTCCTAAACGATAGTTGTAAATCATCGCATTTTACTTATCATCTATTCATACTTTGTTTTCATGACTGAAAGCATGAAAACTCGCAACTATCGTTACTATTCTGTTTTAAAATTTCATTAAAAGCATATGGTTTATTACATAATTATGGTTTCTTTCTATGAGCATGTTGCTCTCCTTGTTTGTGATCCTTTTGATTCTAAGCATGCCTAAGAGAAAGCATTAGTTGCATGAACCAAATACCCCTACCATTCGATTTTCATTGATTTTAGTTTGATTTTAAATCATATTTCTTTCATGAAACTTTGAACTATTCAATTTTTGTAAACTCACCTATCTTTGCAATCAAACTATGATGCGTGCACTATGTTTTCAGAGTACTCTGGTCCTAGCATGTACCTAATTCCAAGGTGGCACACAATGTATAGGATTCCATTACTCCTTAGCTTGGTCTCGAGTTTCAGGAAACTCCTCGCACGAGTTTTGATTAAACACCTTGCCCATCATTTGAATCATCACAGCATGTATTGATAAGGCTCGGGCTTTGGCTCTGTTTCATTTTGTAAACCCTACCTGTGTGTTGTGTGTTAATCACCCGCCCATTCAATATGGCTCCAGTGGTAAGGTTCGAACCGAATGGCGTCCAAACCCTGCTTTCATATGATAATGATAGGGAAGATTTGGAAAGGAACGATTGGCATATTTTTATCAAAAATTTCCAGGGTTTCAATCTGCAGGTCGCCCAAGAGTTTGCCTTAACCTTTGATGGCTGTATGAAAAAAATCGGTGATGTACAATTAGAAGTGACCGAAGAATTCCTGAGTCAGGCCACAGGATTGCCAGTAGTTGGTCAGAAATGGTTTAAGAATGCGAAGGTGGAGGAAGTCCCCTGTACTTTATTGTTTACCTCATGAAAAATAACCAGTTGCGATCGAGGTATGCCAATTTCGTTCTTAAAACCTAGGTGGCATGGTTTTACTTGTTGTAGTGAAGAAATTCATCACATGTGAGGGACGATTCAGACTTGTTTTCCTATATCATTTCAGCCTGGAGCAAGAGTATGGGCGTTTTTATTGCAGACTTGAATGAAACAAAGTGCACATTACAGCTTTAGCTTTTCTGTATAATGTTTTGATTCGGGTTATGTCTGTGTTAATTTGATAATAGATGGTGATTACTTTCAGCGTTGTGATTTATTATCATTTGACATAATTCATTTTATATGCTTCCCATATCTTATGTCTCATATACAATATATACACAGTGATCATCTATCCAATTTAAGTTAGAAGATTTATCTCTAATTTCAGTTGAATATTTACATGCAAGTTCTTATAGGAATATTTATCTCCTCGTAATTACTTGTAAATCATTAGATCACTATAACTGTGTCCCTTTTATGCTCTGTTATCATAATTCAACCTCCATCATTATTGTTTCACATTTATTAGGAGCCATCTCAAGATCTTTCACAGGTTTACCTCATCAGATAAAGGTGGTTGGATATTCAATACTGAATAGACATTGGATGCAATAACAGGTTAGCTTGTTGTTTGATTTCATTAGCTTGTTGAATATAGAATTTTCCTATATATAGAACATTTTCTACTATCTATTATTTCTTTTTCAATTAGGCAGTTTGATAGTTGATTTCATGAGTGTATACATCTAAGGAAACAAACCCAAAAGAAACAGTATTTTAGTTTTCTTTATTACTTTCATTGAAATAATCATTAAACATTTGATTTTGTATAAGTTTAGATTAAAATTCATTATTTGCATATGTTGTACATATGATAACTAGAACTATTTTATAAGTATTAGTTAGTTAAATTGTAAATATATATTAGATATACATATATTTTTCAATGATTATTATTTAGTATTTATTAAGTTATTTCGTTCCCTTTAGTTGTTTCTTAGCTTTCTTTAGAACTTAGATCGGCCAACGGAGCCGTTAAACCCATCAGGGTGAGTTAATCCAAACGGCTTGGGTTAATTGGACAACCCTAGACCAGATTCACTCTTCCAGTTGACGAGCGATCAATTTCGCTCGTCGACAGGCTGCCAACAATGGCGACATGCTAGGAGAAGAAGTTATCTCTGTAATACAAACAAGTTCAGGTTAGAGAAATTGGAGAGATTTCAAATCGAAGAACAACTGAAAAGGTTATTTGAACATCTGTAATAATCATGATGCAGTCCAGTTTCAGATATGTTTCATTTAAAAAGAACGAAATCCGGTGACAAACTTCACAAAAGAAAGCCACGATGTTTAAGTTAATGTCTCCAATACTATTGACAGGGCCACTGCTGCTAGTAGGCATTCATAGCCTCGAAAAGGATGTCAATTAACCCACTCTAACATCTATATCTTGTCCAAGAAATTTCAAATCAGAACGAAGGATGCTTATGTCCAAAGACAAGATTTATACCTGAGAATCCTCTTTTAACTGACATCGCTTCGCTGCCAGCGGGCCTGTTCAGTACCCCGACGAAGTTGTCTTGGCGTCATGCATGCATTTACTCGCTGCTAGCAGACCTGTTCAGTGTCTCGATGGGTTTACAAACACTTCCCACAGTTCTCTGAGAAATTATTCACATTATGATATAGTTTTAAAGATATTCAACAGAGCAGGGTGACGCTGAAAATTCCAATTTTTTAACACAACTTAATATTTCACAGGCCTTTAAATTTTTCTTGCCGACCTTCATCAAGATTTGAAAAATAGTTCATTAATAAAACTAATTTTCGAGGACAGGGAGACATCATTGAGTTTCTTTCTTAAAGAGCAGGGTCAGCGTAAAGAGCTTTTTAAAGATAATTGTGAAAACTTTCAAGTAAAAATTGAAACCGAGAAATCGACTTTCAAGCAAAATATCATCTTTAACTAGCCTACAATTTCAGAAAAAGACAGCAATTGATGTTCTGACAGCCCTTTGTCAGTTATTTTGAGATGAAACATTATGTTCTCTTTTTATGAGCTGGACTGTAATACAAGCATGTTTGACTCAAAAGGACCAATAAACAAAAATGAAAATAAAAACAAACCAACAAAGAAAAACGAAAAGTGAAGAAATCAAAATAGAAAAATATGTACAAAAGGTGTATAGGAGAGTTATCAGGTAAAATACCTTTTGAGAGCTTGGCCATTCACTGGGAAGGTGTCTGGCTGTCCCTCTAAATTCTTAAGGAGGAAAGAACTAGGACCTAGTTTTTCTGCAATTAAGAAAGGTCCCAACCACAAGTTTTGGAACTTAGTATGTTCTCCTTTCCCCTCATGAGGTTTGTCCCACTTAAGGAAAAGATCGCCTACCTCAAAATTCCTGTCTGAGGCAGAATTGGAATCGAACCAGCTTTTAACAACGAGTTGATGTTGATCCAATTTTTGTTTTACTTGAGCCCTTACTTCCTCTAACTTTAGCAAAGCATTAATATGACTTTCCAAAGGAGGACAATCTTCTTCTTGAACCTTCTGCGATAACTGCAGAGATGGAAGAAGAACATGTGGTGGAAGAATTGCTTCCCTACTGTAAACGAGAAAAAAGGGGGAATTACCAACAACGATTTTTGGAGTTACCTTGTCAGCCCAGATTGCGTTGAACAATGCATTATGCTAGTTTTTGTGGTTTTCAGAAACCGTTCTTTTAATGATCTTGATCAGGTTTTTATTAGTTGATTCCGCCAAACCATTTCCCTGGCGGTAATAGCTGGCATAATACTTTAATTTTATTCCTTTTTCTAGAGAAAAGGCACTCATTTCGAGAGACGAAAAATAGGAAGCATTATCGAACACTAGGCATTCAGGAATACCGAAATGAGTGATTATTTTTGAATTCAGGAAAGATATTACCTAGCTGGTGTTTACCAATTTTAATGGTGTAGCCTCAGACCATTTGGTGAAATAGTCTGTCGCTATTATGATGTATTTATGCTGCTGCGAGGAGGAGGGGTTAATTGGGCCTATGATGTCAAGGCCCCATTGCTGAAAAGGGGAATCTACCAAGATGGGTTGCAGCAGGAATGTTGACTTCTATACTCGTCCAGAAGCCTTTTGATAGATTACACACTTGCGGCATAACGCATGGGCATATTTAAAAAGTGTAGGCTAATAATATCCTGCCCTTAATACTTTGTGGGCAGTGGTGTCTCTACCAAAATGTCCACTTGCTTCTTCTGCATGTAATTCCAATAAGACTTTATCTGCTTCATCTTTTTCTAGACAACGCATAAGTATTCCATCAAAATTTTGGCGAAACAGTATACCATTCACCAGCTAGAAAGAAGAAGATTTTAATCTCATCGCTCTCCTCTTTTTTGGATCAAGGTGACGGGGAGCTAATCCATGAATTAGATAAAACCTGATGTCATCATACCAAGGACTAGTAGGATTTTGTACATAGCAGATTTGATTTAGATTATTCTGATCTTCAGTTAACAAATTGGTTTGATTCTGTTCTATTGCTGAATCGACAACCTAATTTACATAAGCCTTGGCCTCTAATAATTTGTGCTGGAGTGATCTCAAGGTCATATTCTTGTAAGGATGTGACCCAGTTTGCCCATTTCTCACCCAGTTCTTTCTGTATTAACAAATTTCTGACAGTGGAGTAAGGAACGATGAATTTCGTTCTAGATTTCAGTAGATAAGATCGAAAATGTTTAACTTCTTTAAAAACTGTGTAAGCATGCTGATCTATAGCTGGATAATTAAGTTCCGCTCCCTTAAAGGTTGAACTTATAAAGGCAATAGGAACTTCGTTGTTTTCAGCATTCTTTTGGGTCAACATAGTGGCATAAGACCGATCAGAGGCAAATGTGTAGAGAGTGAAATCTCGTGAAAATTCAGGGCTCATTAGGGATGGAGCCTCTATTATGGCCTTTTTTATTGAGTCAAAATCTTGACTTTATAAAGGTCTCCAATGGTACTGTACATCATTTTTTATTAAGTTCTGTAATGGCCTGACCATCTCTGAAATGTTGGGGACAAACCTTCTAACCAAATTTATCCGACCTAAGAAAGATTGCATGGACTTTTTGGAAGAGGGAGGGGGAAGTTTTGAAATGACTTGAGTCCTTTCAGGGTTAATGAGCATCCCTTCATTGGATACAATGAATCTGAGTAGCTTGCCTTGTTCTACTACAAAGACAGATTTTTTGGGATTTAGAGAGATGTCGTACTTACGACATCGTTGTAGAACAGTTCTGAGATGAGCTAAATGATCTCTTTTATTCTTTGAGAAGACAATGACATCATCTAGATAGACCACTATGGATTGATTGATTAGGCCATGAAAAGCGATATCCATCGCTCTCTGAAAAGTGGCACTGGCATTTATAAGCCCAAAGGGCATCTTTCTGTAAGCATGGGTACCCCATGGAGTAGGAAAAGTGGTTTTTAGCTGGTCTTCCAGAGACACGAGGACTTGGTTATACCCTAAAAAACCATCCAACAATGATATTCTTTTGAAACCGGATACTTGTTGGAGAATTTTTTCCATGGGAGGAACAGGATAGTTGTCTTTATCAGATGCTCGGTTTAAATTTCGGAAATAGACACATAGTCAAATTTCACCACTTTTCTTCCTTACAGGGATAATATTAGAGACCCACCATGTATATCTTACCAGGAAGATTATCTTAGCATTCAAAAGTTTGTTTAGTTCTTTCTTGACTGTCGGTTCAATTTTTGGGTGCATCTTTCTTAACTTCTGTTGAAAAGGTTGAGTCTGGGGTTTCATGGGAATAATGTGTTGTATGATGTTAGGATCAAAGGTTTTTAGATCTTCATATTTCCAAGCAAAGACATCCTTAAATTTCTTAAAAAACTTAATAAATGATGTCTTTTCTTGCTCAGAACATCCCATTCCCAAATTGATGCATTATGGGTTATCATTAGTTCCTAGGTTCACCTTTTCATGGGTCAAAGATGAACTATTCGTTTTACAATTCACTGATTTTCTGAATTTATCATGCAAATCATAAAATTTTTCTAATCTTACCACAGATTTTGGGATAGAATTTACCAGATATGATGTTGATTCCAGAGATCTTGGGTATGATATTACCGTAAAATTGTGGAGGTCTTCATAGTGGGTGCCTTCATTGATAACTACACCTTGGAAAGTGTCTTCCATGTGCAGGAAACTGATGATCTGTTGATCGTCATCAAAAGCTCTCCAATTAGTGATGTTATCTGAGACGGATGGTCTGAACAACAATTCAATGGAGAACGTGTTTGGAGATAGGCCTTCTGTGGGAAAACGTTTAGAAGCGACATTAGCCAACAAGTCAGCCTCATAATTATTCGATCTTGGAATAGAATTAATGTTAAACATAGAAAATTTGTTCATTAGATTCCATACCTCAGCTTGATAGTTTTTCAGGTGTGGAGATAGGCAATGAATGGAATTTCTTACCTGTCTAACCACAATTTATGAATCACCAAAGACTATTAAATTCTGAACTCTCAAATCTAGTGCTTTTCTGAGACCTTGCAGGAGTGCCTCGTATTCAGCGGTATTGTTTGTGCATTCAAATTCTAACCGGCAAGCAATCAAAGTTTTGTTACCTGTTGGATCAATGAGCACGCATCCTGTGTCGTTTCCTTCCTTAGACTTAGATCCATCAAAGTAAAGAGACCAGATGTGATTCTCATCAGTTGTATATGACACCTTAGAGAGGGTGTTTGACTACGTGCATGCCATGAGTTTAGACTATTGTTCAAGGTCAGTAATGGTCGAGGTTTCAACCATGAAATTTCCAAAAAAAGTGTTCATTCCCTACACTTTGGGTGAATTGGCGGAAGCAATGAATGGTTCATTAGGATCATTTAAATCAGTTACCATAAGCTTGAGATAATGCTCACGATTGATCTTGATTCTATTAGGTTTTCCATTCTCTGGCAGCCACAAGTGAGACCAATCTGTGGCAAAGTAACCATGTAGCTATTCGGACCAATCCCTATTGGGTCGCAAAAACACGACACTTTATTCATCTTGCATATACCATTCGTCGCCTTTATTTCCATTTCATTCTTCCATAAAACCATAATTATCATCACTTTCATAAAAACATATGGGTTTACATTTCCATTTTCCAAATTATTTATTTTGAGTATCTTTAAGAGAATTTGTGATTAAATACTAGAAAATTAACATATTTTCATTATATCTCAAAGTTGGATGAGTTTTGTGATGACTACAGGCATATTTGAAGATTTTCACAAAGTCAAAAATCACCACCTAGCTTCAAATTCGAATTTCATCTTCAAGCTTTGATTTGGAGATAATCATTCAAGCTAACTTCAAGGAGAAGATCATGGATAGAATATCTTATCCACGATATTTGTGGAGGATTTGAAGGGATAGGTTGAGAGAAAAGTGGATTTGTAATTATGAGTTTGTTATCTTTATTCATGTATAAATAAGCGGGTTCTCTCCTCATTTGGGAGGAGGCCTCTCTCTAGAATAGAGAATAGAAGAATAGAGTGATTGAGCTTTGATTCATAGTCTTGTAGTTTTGAGATAGTGAATTTCATTATTTTTCATGTATTTGATTGTTTTAATGCAAGATTTTACTTTCTCATAGTGGTTTGTTGTTTACCTTTTTGTCGTGTGTTGTTATAGATGTTTTTTAAATGCTTTCATTGGATTTAATTCACGTACTTTCATGTTTTCATATATTAATTCTAAATTTCATGCTTTCATAGTTAGATTCAATTTCATTTGCAAGTTCTATTTAGCATTAGGTTAGATTCCTTTAATGCAATTTTATGTGCTTTTGTAATTAGATCTCATTTCAGTCACGAGTGATTTTCTTTTGAATGCTAGATTAGGCTAGTTCACTTTAGCCCTGCATTTCCTGTGCTTACACCTCGTAAGTTTACGAACCTCATGGATTGATAATTTATGTCGCAATTACTATCATATAATTTGCTCGACATTTTGGCGCCGTTGCATCTTCTTCAAAGAATGAAAAATCCCAAAGAATACGCCAAAGAATATGTAACAACATGATCATTTCATCCTCTAGATGCGGCATATATATATCTTTTTTGTTTGAAAGAAATCGTAACCAAGCAAATATGTTGTCATATTGATTTCATGGGAATAGTTGGCATTTCCTCGGCCAAATTTCGAATTGTTACGATCTCTCAAATAAAAAAGATATATATATGCCGCGTCTGGAGGATGAAATGATCATGTTGTTATGTATTCTTTGGTGTATTCTTTGGGATTTTTCATTCTTTGAAGAAGATGCGCTCGCATAGTTCCCTGGAGGATGGAATAACTGGAATGATCCCGTAAAAAAAAAAAAAAAAACACTGTGCATTATGGGCAGTACAAATGTGGGAAGCTAGGTAAAGGCAAAGATGACTGATCAACCATCAGAGAGGCAGAGCTTTAAAATCTTTACAAGTGAATCTAATATGCAGAGACTCCCCTCTCTTGCCATTCGTAGATGGTCGAAGCCTTTCACTTGCCCAACGATAATGCCCAGAATTTGGACGATGAAGGATTGGAAGATTAAGAAATTCAACGCCTATTTTTCAAGGAAGTCGGCACACTAAAACCTTTTGGTGTTATTGAATATTCGAGGTTTCTAGCATTTGTTGATCGTTGTGTGTTTGGCTTAATTACGGCTTTAAATATCTGTTTTCTTGAAGCTTTTGAGGATTTTACAGGCACGGTTTGGTGTATTCTGCTTTTATCTTTGGCTTGGTTTTGATCATTGCTTTCGAGGTTCATCATTATTGAAGATTTGAGACGGGGTTTTATAGAAATTTTCGTTGAGTTGTGGCTTCAATTCAACTGCCGCTTTAAAGTCTTATGGACCATGAATTGAAGGTTTTAAAGCTGTTGTTGTTCAACGGTCGTACCCTGTTTAGTATTTTTGATGACGTCATTTCGGCTTTAACTACTTCGTTGCTTGCAAAGTGGAGGGATATTGATATGGCTATGGCATGAATTAAGTCTCTTGTAGGCTTTTATATGCGAAAACTTTGTCTATCTTTCGATGTTTAATCGATTGTTCATGGAAGTATTTACCTAGTTCATGTTTCTACTATGAGGTGTCGATCCAGCTCAACTAATATAACCAAGAAGCTCATGCTTGACTTCCCCCGCTGCTTGCGTCCATTCCCAGCGAAAGTAGCCCGCGAAATGCAAGTTACCGAGTGAAAGCGAGCTCTATTTCAGGATTCCAGTGTAAGGTAGCTTCAAGAATGAAACCGTGGCAAGGTTTTTCACATGTTGTTGTTGTTACTGTATCTTTCTGGCTCTGTCGGAAAATGAACTTTGAAACGTAGCATGTGTTCCGATTCCCGCACGACATTTCTCCCACATTCAGTTAGTAAAACGTGTGCTACTTCTGGTGATGACTGTTGGTGTTTTGCTTATATTTTTGCAGCCTCCAATACCAGAGACATGGTCATTTCAGTCGAAATTGATGCACATACCTGAGTAGTCTATGGATGATATTTCCATCTATGGTTTAGTGGCAAAGAAACCGTCCTGGCCATCGTGGTTACTTATGACAACCATTATTGTTTCATTGGCTACATTCTACACATCCATCGTCCGATCAACATTATGTAATCTTATCACAGATGCTCATGGAGGGGTTCATGGCTAAATCTCTCTATATTTACACATTCGGAAAGCATGATGATAACCAGGAGACAAACTTTGAAATCTTCTCAAAACCAAATATTTGACGCTTTACACTAATTGTTTGTGCAAGTCATTCAAAAATAGGTTTTGACCAAAAGTGATTAAGATGTGTTACTATTCTCAGGTAAAAATGCATTTCACTTTGTTTTGCATTTGATTTGTTTAAATATGTTTCTATCATTTATCTTTTGCATTTCTCTCACAATTCTGTTGCAGGGAAATACTAACCTTTTATAGGTTCAAGGTGATTAAATTGCATGCAAAAGTGATTTCAGAAATCACATAACATTTCCTGAAAAACATGCTTCATGAATACTTGAAAGAGTTGAGTTTTCTGTTGTGCTTATCATAACATTTGCTACCATTAAAAAGAAATTTTCTCAGAAACTATTTGTTTCATGACATAAGCCCTTCTCTTTCCTCTTTCAAACTTCGTTAGTCATTCATGATAAAGTCTATTTTGTCATTTGATATGTCGTGAGCCTAAAACTTTTCTATCCATCGCTACTACCTTATGACTTCCCACATGATTACTTTTCTGAGTTGCCTATATTTGTCCTGATTGCACCTATCTCTTTCCTCATATCGAGTCTTCTTTTAGCCATTTTTCAGACTCTTAAAAAGTGAAAAAGCGACGAGCATAAACTAACTTGGGCTTGTAAAATCCACAAGTGAGTATTTTCCGTTCCACCAAATTATATCCTGCAAATCTTTTTGTTCTGCACTCTCGTTGACTGATGTGGGATTTCTTAAGGCCCACCTTTCAGCAAGTCCCTTTCCATCGAATTCAACACCTTATCTAGAGTAGGGACTAGAGAATATTTCAGTACCTTGAGGCTTGCATGCCTTAATGGTAATCTCTCTCGCCACCGGCATGAGGATTCATTAATGCCTCTTGACTAGTGGAATCTATATATGTTTGACTTCAACACCTTTATTCACCTGGACTAGAGTGTACTGTAGGTACCTTGATACCCATTTACATCAATGGTGGTTCTTCTCGCATTGGTTAACGACACACATTAATGGCCGGTAATCCAATGATTTCTTTTTGTGTTCGACTTCAACAAAATTTATTCACATAATAAAGATTTGTACCACGGGTAAGAGCTTTGAAGTTGTTGCAGATGATATGATTTTTGTTGGTTCATTATGCTAATAAAAAGAAGACAGGTTCAGGGGTGTACAGAGCTTGAAGCTTGATAGATGGCTCATCTTTCACCTTGTTTGATATGCCTTCACTACAATTATTGTTTTTTCATTTCAAGATTTCAGAATTTCCAGATCCTGTTTTGTACCTGTTACGTACTGGTTTTGCACCAGTTCATTTGAGCACTCTTTCAGCACATGTTCATTACCAGACAGTACTAGAGAATGCAAAATTATTTTCATCCATACCACAGTTCCACTTTCATATTCCTCCACTTCATATTCTCTAATCCAATAGTTCTAGTAGTTGCAGCTACAATAGCATTCACCTTTCACATGATCATACAGCAGTGACATCTTCCATGCTCCAGCAACTGCATCGGCCATATTCCTCTTGCATAGTTCATCAATGTTTTGGGTAAGTGGAGGTATGTTCTTTTCTAATCTTTAATCATGCAATTCCTTAAGTGCTAAAATAGATAAATTTGGAAAATTTCCTTACCTTAGTCTTCTCCTTTTCCTACACATACCACATCTTCAGTTGGAGCGGGGGGATATTCATATAATAATTTCATTTACATATTCATCATCTCATTTTACCATCAACCAAAGTGTCTTTCCCAAACTAAATTATGTTGCATTTTGATTAAAAAAAAAATTGCTATATATATTGGCATGATTCAAATATGAAGAAAAAAGGGCTTTCTAAGTACATTGATGACTTATCATTTCCAGTACATGCATGTTTCTAATAATATGACTTGCAGCAAGAAAATAAGTAAAACGAACAAATGTTGTTAACACAAGAACCAACATTTTTCATATTGATGGTTGTCACACAAGAACCAACCATAAGAAATATTAGCTGCCACTCATGTATCTCATCATGAAAATCCACAACTAAGATGCCAAAAGCCTAAAGAGAATTCATGCAAAGTTGCATGAGGACATGCAACAAGTTCAGTTGGGGGGAATGTCGGGTCGCAAAAATATGACACTTTATTCATCTTCCATATACCATTCGTCGCCTTTATTTCCATTTCATTCTTCCATAAAACCATAATTACCATCACTTTCATAAAAACATATGGTTTTACATTTCCATTTTCCAAATTATTTATTTTGAGTATCTTTAAGAGAATTTGTGATTAAATACTAGAAAATTAACATATTTTCATTATATCTCAAAGTTGGATGAGTTTTGTGATGACTACAGGCATATTTGAAGATTTTCACAAAGTAAAAAATCACCACCTAGCTTTAAATTCGAATTTCATCTTCAAGCTTTGATTTGGAGATAATCATTCAAGCTAACTTCAAGGAGAAGATCATGGATCATGGATAGAATATCTTATCCAAGATATTTGTGGAGGAATTGAAGGGATAGGTTGAGAGAAAAATGGATCTATAATTATGAGTTTGTTATCTTTATTCATGTATAAATAAGCGGGTTCTCTCCTCATTTGGGAGGAGGCCTCTCTCTAGAATAGAGAATAGAAGAATAGAGTGATTGAGCTTTGATTCATAGTCTTGTAGTTTTGAGATAGTGACTTTCATTATTTTTTATGTATTGGATTGTTTTAATGCAAGATTTTACTTTCTCATAGTGGTTTGTCGTTTACCTTTTTGTTGTGTGTTGTTATAGATGTTTTTTAAATGCTTTCATTGGATTTAATTCACATTCATGTTTTCATAGATTAATTCTAAATTTCATGCTTTCATAGTTAGATTCAATTTCATTTGCAAGTTCTATTTAGCATTAGGTTAGTTTCCTTTAATGCAATTTTATGCGCTTTCGTAATTAGATCTCATCTCAGTCATGAGTGATTTTCTTTTGAATGCTAGATTAGGCTAGTTCACTTTAGCCCTGCATTTTCTGTGCTTACACCTCGTAAGTTTATAAACCTCACGGATTGATAATTTATGTCGCAATTACTATCATATAATTTTCTCGACAATCCCTACTTAAAAATAGGCCATATACTTCAGGGATATTAACGACAATACTATCAATAATCTGGTAGACTTTAGGATTAGAGGATAATCTGATAAGTACATTTTTTAATTCACCTATTACTTTAACACTGGTCCGATCAAGCTGAATAATTTTCAGACTGGAAGGTTGAACTTCATCATTGATTTTTTGGCAGATAGACCAAGGCATTACATTTGACGATGCACCTGAATCTACCATACAATTATGTACATTCCTATTGAAAATTTCAAAAGTCAACAAAAAGGGTGGGACATTTCTGCAAGTATTAACAACAGAAGTTTGCTGGTTTTTAGTCGCAGCCCCTGGAACTATTTTATCTACATTTGTCATGCTTTTTACGGAAAGGTCTCTTTTATCAATGGGCTCTAGTTTCATTTTAGCGACGACCTTTTGAGGTGTTTTATGGCTTTTTTCTGCAACTTTGTTGCTGTTCAGATTGCTGCTTTTGCTATTTTCTGCAATATTCTGAAGCATTTTTTGCAAAAGAAAAGGAAATTTCAGTAATTCATAAACAAAAATATTAGCTCTACATTTTTTAGATCTTCAATTAGATCATATTATAAACTTGGAGTTTCTAAACTCTGTTGAGTTTCAATTGATTTATATTGTTTTTGAGGTGCATTAGTTCCAATTTCAGAAGAGGATTTATTCACTGTTTTACTTTTGGTATTGTAAGGATGCACTGTTTTGAAATTGGCTTGAAAGATACTATCCGAAAAATGCCCGAAAACGTTGGGAGAGGATTCATCCTCTTCGACTACTTCTTGTTCAGCCACGTCTTTAAGAATCTCGGGAGGAACTAAGTTATCATGTGCTTCTAGAATCTTCTAGATAACATATTGCAGGCTTTCTAGATTAAGGACTTTAGAATTTATGTTGGGCCGGTTTGTGGGAAAGGGATTTCTAAAAGGGGGTTTGTAAGGCCCTTTGCTTGAATAATCCTCTTCAGCTAATCTCTTTAAATCTATAACTTGATTTGACAATTTCTGAACGACCTTATGTAAACTTTCCAAATCAAAACTGTCTGATTGAGTTTTGTTTTGGGGGGGTCTAGGAAGAATTTCTATTTTCTTCTTGGAAGATGAGGGGGTTTCAGCCTCATTACAGATATTGTCTTTTAGGCTTAGAATGTCTTTCTCAATTTGGCTTGCCTCCTCGAAGGCTTCCAATAGTGTTTCTTTCTTAGACCTTTTTACCCAGATTTCTATGGTCTGGTGTAGGGCTTTGGTGTAGTATGCAACAATGAGATTTTTAGCAGGCATTGAATCGACGGGGATTCGATTTTTTAAAGTTATAAACCTTTGATTAAAGTATTCTATTTTTTCTTTGGGGTTCATCTTTAAACTAGAGAGTTCCATGACTAAGACTTCGAGATATTTATCATCTCCGAATTTCTCAAGGAAACAAGATTCGAATCTGTCCCAAGATATGATGGTATGGGGTTGTTGGGAAAAATACCAAGTAGAGGCATTGCCTTCAAATGTGTACGGAAGAAGTCTACACACTACATCTTTGTGTGCTACGCTTTGGAGTCTAATGACTAGCATGAATTTTTTAATATGATCCTCAGTGATCTGCTTGGAATCTGGGTCAAATTTAGGGAGCCATTTCTTTGGATGTTTAGGAAAATGATGTTGGCTACACCTTGATCGATCCAAGGTCTGGCGGGATTATTTGGATTTTCCATAGGTGTGAGTGGTGTCGAAGGCTGAGATGAAGAACTGCCTTCATTTGATGATTCTTCTTCTGAAGAAGAGAGAGATGAAGGAGGTGGTGATGGTGGGATACCGGATCCTCCAGCTACAGGAGTGAGGGTGTGATCTGGATCTGCAGGGTTTAGGGTAAGACCAGTGCCTTCAATTTTCTCCCTAATATCAGAGAAGTCTAGAGGTTGATTTAATGGCCGACCTGGTTGTTTGATCTAGGCCAAAGCACCATGTGTCCTTAGGAGTGACTGACAAACAATTTCTTGTACGTCGGACCCTGTGGGGTTTGGTGTTACTAGTTCAACGGTAATCTGTGGATTTTCGTTTGATGTGGTTGCTATTTGAGAGGCAATGTTGTCGTCAGAATGACTTCTTTTCACTATAGGTGAGTGGGTATGTGGGGGAGGAGTCTTGCAACCTCCACGTGCCATCAATAGTGTTCAGGCCATCCTTATAGCGCCATTTGTTCATGGGCGAAATGATCGCTCGTCAACTGGAAGAGCGAGTCCATTCTGGGGTTGTCTAATTAATCCAAGCCGTTTGGATTGAATCACTTTGACGAGTTTAATGGCTTCGTTGGCCAATCTAAAGTACTAAAAGAAACAAATAAATAAAATAAAAGAAACGAAATAACTCACTAATAACTAATCACTGATATATATATGTACAGATATATAAATATACAACTTATTTTCAACAACATTTACACATAGAACCGTTTGTCTAATTTATATACATGTTATACAATTTATGAGTTTTAATCTGAACTCGCTAAAATCAATGTAAAATGGTTCTTTTGATGAAAGTAGATAAAGAAAGAAAAATGAACTATTTCTTTTTTATTCTCTTTTAATCTCTATGCATCTGTAAGATTAAATATCAAAATACTATGGAAACAAAATATATAGACAGTGAAAACTAAACCATATGTAAAAGTTTCTATATTAAACAAGCAAATAAAAGGAACAGACTAACCTACTGCAAGATACCAGATATATAAAATATGCAGAACAGAAATGAAATGCTAGAAATGGCAGAATAACAGTAAAATATCCAGCATAATCTTCACAATACATAGAAATGATATACAAAATAGCAATAGAAATAACACTTTGATTCAGATAGCAATGTTCACAGGCCTCTTCGAGGGGGAAACCTCCAGTCGAGCAACGCTCTGTTACAATAATATCCAAGATAGGGTTTTCATACCCTCGACCCTTATTTATACTAAATATGTCTATTAAGAGAAGCATCTAGAGGAAGATCCTTCTAGAAGCGGAAGCTTCTAT
>ML820992.1:13200-23710 GCA_009831015.1 Picea engelmannii | reverse complement strand
GATCCTTCTAGAAGCGGAAGCTTCTATTAGGTCTTCTTACATCCGCCTTATTCTATTTTATTGAAAGGCCTTATTAATATTGACCTTTATTACATCCGAATACATTGATCTACCTATGTGCGGGTTAGGACATTAACATGTCCACCCCCTTAAAAACAACCTTGTCCTCAAGGCTTGAGGTGTGGAAACTGCTGCAGAATAGTAGCTAGTTCCCAAGTGGCATCTGCTGGAGTCATATCTTTCCACTGTACTAGCACTTCCTTGATGGTTCTCTAACGCAGGCGACGCTCATGCTGGTCCAAAACTACTTCTGGTTGTAGCCAAATGGATCCTTATTCAGCTAACTCTGGAAGGTTGGTTTGAATTTGGCACCTGGTTCCAATCACCTTCTTCAAGCATGAAACATGAAAAACATGATGTAGCTTCGTCTGACTGGGCAGAGCTAACTGATATGCGACTTGTCCCACATGCTTGAGAACTATGTAAGGGCCATAAAATTTGGGTGATAGCTTCTGACACTGCTCGGCCTTGAGGGAATTTTTCTTATTTGGTTGCAGTCGTAGAAACACCTGATCCCCTTCTACAAATTGACATTCGGAGTGACCTTGATCTGCTTGCTGCTTCATTCTATTCTGGGCCATGACCAAGTTCTCTTTAAGGGTACAAAGGATATCCTCTCGGACTGTAAGTATTTGGTCAACCGCCTGGACCTTCGAGGTACCCGGTAAGTATGAGGGAACTGAAGGTGGCTTCTGTCCATACACTACTTCAAAAGGAGTCATGCGAGTGGCTGTATGGTATGTAGTGTTGTACCACCATTCGGCGAGGGGTAACCATTGAGCCCACTGGTGTTTTTTTTCAGAGGCAAAGCACCTCAGATATGTTTCCAAACACTTGTTGACGACTTCCATTTGATCATCTGTCTGGGGATGATAAACTGAGCTGAGATGCAATTGTGTGCCTTGTAGCTTAAACAATTCTTGCCAAAAATTGCTTGTGAAAGTTGGGTCTCGATCAGAAACAATAGAGTTTGGCATGCCATGAAGCTTGAAGACCTGATCCATGAAAATTTGAGCCGCTGTGGATGTAGTAAATGGGTGGTGAAGAGCACAAAAATGAGCATACTTGGAAAGGCAATCCACCACCACCATTATGACTGATTTATTCCCCGATTTGGGTAAGCTTGTAATAAAGTCCATAGAGATATCCTTCCAAATAGCAGGGGGAATCAGAAGCGGTTGGAGGGTGCCTAGAGATTTGACTGTTTCTCCCTTGTTGCATTGACACACCTCACATTCAGCCACAAACTTACGGATGCCCTGTTTCATACCATCCTAGAAAAAAGAACGTTTGACTCGGTCATATGTTTTGGTGAACCCTGAGTGCCCTGCTGTGGGTGTAGCATGAAGCTCAGAAAGTACTGTGGATTTGAGCTTGGATTGTTTACTTAAATACAAGCGGCCTTTGTATCGAAGCTCATCCTAGAGCTAGGAGTACCTTGGGGGAGCCTGAGCCTTGTTCTGCAGTTGCTGGATCAGATGCGAACTTTTGGGGTCTTGAAGCCATTCCTGGTACACAACTTGCAGCCAATCGGGTACAATGAAGGAAAGAGAAAAAAATGGATCATTCATCTTCATATTTCCGGGACAGTGCATCCACCACGGCATTGTCTTTTCCCTTCTTGTAAATGATCTCATAATCATATCCAAAGAGCTTAGTGACCCATTTTTGTTGCTCCTGGGAGGAAATGCGTTGTTCCAGAAAGTACTTGAGGCTTTTATGGTCGGTCTTAATTTGGAATCATTGCCCCAAGAGATAAGGATGCCATAATTCAATGACATGCATAATCGCCAACATTTATTTTTCATAAATGGGTTTGCCCAGATTCCTTTCAGACAGTTGCTTGCTAGTGAAGGCCAAAGGGCGACCCTCTTGCATAAGGCAGTGCCAATTCCTTTCCCTGAGGTGTCACATTCCAACACAAAGGTATTTTTGAAGTCAGGAAGGGCCAAAACTAGAGTGGTGCACATGGTCATCTTCAAGGCTTGAAAAGCTTGAGCAGCTGCTGGAGTCCAAGTGAAAGAGTTCTTTTTTAGGAGAGCCGTGAGAGGTACTGCAATCTTTTCGTAGTTCTTAATGAACTTGCGATAATACCCTATGAGGCCTAAAAATCCACACAATATTTTGAGAGTCTTTGGGTGCGGCCAGTCTTGCATAGCTTCAATCGTTTTCGGGTCCACCCTGACACCATCCTTTCCCACCAGATGACCCAAGTATTCTACTTTTGAGGCACCAAAAGCACATTTGGACTATTTCAGGAAAAGTTGGTGCTGAGAGAGTAGGTGGAGAACTTGATCCACATGAGTAAGATGGTCTATCCAGGTTTTTCTATAGATGAGGATATTATCAAAGAAAACTAGGACAAAATGATGGAGAAAAGGGTAGAAGACATGGTTCATGAGGCTCTGGAAGGTGGAGGGGGCGTTACACAACCCAAAGGGCATGACCAAAAACTCATAGTGGCCCTCATGAGTGCGAAAGGCCGTCTTGGGAATGTCATCCTCCTTCATACATATTTGGTGATAGCCCGAGTGAAGATCAAGTTTGGTAAAGAATTGGGCACCACTCAATTCATCCAGGAGGTCATCAATGACAGGAATGGGAAATTTGTCATTGATGGTCAGTTTTTTGAGAGCACATAAGTCAGGACACATTCTCCAAGAACCTTCTTTCTTTAGTACCATGACGACTGGAGACGATTAAGGGCTCGTACTAGGATGGATGACTTCGGCAGTAAGGAGTTCCTGGACCATTTTTTCAATTTCATTTTTTTGTGCAAAGGGGTGGCGATATGGACAGATATTGGGGGGGAGGCTTCCTGGGACAAGGGGAATGGAATGATCATGAACACCTCGAGAAGGGGGGAGTCCTTGGGGAGTGGAAAATACTGTTTGATGTTTAGAAAGGAGGGCTTGGAGGTCTTGGGGTACGGGGGGTGTCTCTGTGGCTTGTATGGCGTGGAGTTAAGAAATGACACCAGAATGACCTTTTTTGAGTAGTTTTTCCATGCGATGAGAACTGATGATCTCAGGTGAACCAGTAGTGATGCCTTGGAATTTATATTTGTGGCCTCCTTGGTCGAATTGCATGGTTAAGTTATGAAAATCCATGAGAATGGGACCCAAAGTTCTTAGCCATTCTGCACCCAACACAATATCGCAACCACCCATCTCAATAGAGAACATATGGGATTTTAGTTGGTAGTGAATGATTTGGAGACACACATTTTCACAACTCCCACCACATTTCATAGAACCACCATTGGAAATCATGATTTGAAAATTGTTGACAGCATGGATGTAGCAATGGGTTTCTTGGGCAATGCGACGATGAATAAAATTGTGGGTGCTGCCACTATCAACCAGAATGATGACCTTTCGGTGCTTGATGTAACCAATTAACTTGAGGGTTTAGGGGGCCGAGAAGCTAGTGAGAGCATTGAGGGAAATGATTGGTTCCACTTCAGGAGGGTCGGAGGGAGGGTTTATGTCAGTGACTTCTGGTGACTCGGGCACAAAGGGAGCGTCATCATCCTCTTTCGGAACATCCTCAGAGATGGCCATAAAAATATTTTGTTCCTTACATTTGTGGCCTGGGAAATATTTGTCATCACAATTATAACAGAGGCCTTTGAGTTGTCATTCGACCATTTCAGCCCTGGTCAATTTTTGGATCTTTAATGGGGCGGAGGGAGTAGTGGGGTTTACTAGTTTAGGGCGAGGGATAAAGGAAGGCTTACGGTTTTGAGAGGAAACAATTTGTTGTGCTTCTTTAGATTTTTTAGTAGCCTCCACCCAAGTCGTAGGTCGAGCCATGAGGACATGGGCCCAAATATCCTCCTTAAGGCCACTGATAAAACACTCTTGAAAGAAAGCATCAGTCATGCCTTCTGTTCGGAAAGCCAGTCCCTCAAATGCAGCTATGAAGTCTTCGACTGTGCCTGATTGCTTCAATTTTGTCAAACGGCCGAAATGGTTGGTGCTAGTTTCAAAGCGTTCATAAAGCTCTGTCACAAATTGGGTCCAAGCAATATACCCTTGATGGGAATTTTTTCTCCATTGCCACCATTGCCAGCGTTCTTGATCTAGATGGAGAACACCATACCATAGTTTGGCCAAGTCATCTGTAATGTTGTAGAGAGAGAAATAATGTTCCATTTGGGTGACCCAACCAGTGGGGTCTGAGCCATCAAATTTGGTTACATCCACCCGTGGAAGGCGTATGTCCCGTTGAAAGTGATGGGGTTGAAAGGAATGGGAAGAAGTTTCACCTTCAGTCTTTTTATGTGCATCAGGAAAAGGGTCATCGGTAGGGATCTTTAGTTTGGTGCAGAGTGATGCAAAGACAGATTCAAGCTGGGTGGTCAGTTCATGTTTGACTTCTGCCATTGCGGACTGCATGGCTACATTTACAGAGGCATTCATGGATGCATCACGGGAGGCAACAATAGCACTGAGTTGTTGCACTTCTTGTTGGGTCTCGAGGAAACTAGATTGCAAGGTGTTGAAGTGAGACTCTAGTTCTTGGCTACGGGTATGGGCCATGAGGATGGGTGAACTAAAAAGGGAGTGGGCAGGGTCAGAAAGTTTTGCAGAAAAATGATATGGAGGAATGTGATAAGGGAGAAGAGATGAATCTAATGGAATAGGTCTCAAATAATGGTGAAAAAATTTCCATATTTTTTTTTTCCTGCTGCGGGGTTATACTTTGGTCTGAAGAATGCTGCAGTGTTGAAATCCCCAAATTCTAAACCAGAGAGAAATGTGTATTTACTTAGAAACCCAAAAACAGATGCACGACAATAGATCTTGCTAGTTTAATTTGTTTATGTTCCCCAAGGGTTAGGTATTCAAGTGTTCTACAGAAAAGGGTTTGCTCTGTGCTATAGCTCTCTGATATACGTGCAGGGTCCAACAATAGTACTCTACCCAATATCTCAGGGCACTAACTAAGGAGGATAGACCGTACCCTTAGCCATACTACCCGACTACCTAGGTACTAGAGAATATCTTCTCGAGTGCTGTTCTCAGTGACACTATAACAGTCTGACGGCCGATAGGTTTATCTAAAGAGGGCTTCAAGAAATCTAGGTTGATCCGTACACAGGTGCTATCTAATGCGCTACCACTTGAAGGGGTACCAACATGGGTTACAAGGGTGGCCAACAGATGTGCGCTTAAGAACCACTTGTATTTCCTGCGTGTATGAATCCATCAACCGCGGGTTTATGCACGTAACGACAGATCTTTGTGGCTTAAAGACCCCGGAATATGTCTCTACCCTGAAAAAAAATACCCACAATTTATGCCAAGGAAAGTGCTTTGTTACCACTTGCAAGATACCAGATATATAAAATATGCAAAACAGAAATGAAATGCTAGAAATGGCAGAATAACAGTAAAATATCCAGCATAATCTTCACAATACATAGAAATGATATACGAAATAGCAATAGAAATAGCACTTTGATTCAGATAGCAATGTTCACAGGCCTCTTCGAGGGGGCAACCTCCATTCGAGCAACGCTCTGTTACAATAATCTCCAAGCTAGGGTTTTCATACCCTCGACCCTTATTTATACTAAATATGTCTATTAAGAGAAGAATATAGAGGAAGATCCTTCTAGAAGCGGAAGCTTCTATTAGGTCTTCTTACATCCGCCTTATTCTATTTTATTGAAAGGCCTTATTAATATTGACCTTTATTACATCCAAATACATTGATCTACCTATGTGCGGGTTAGGACCTTAACACCTACTTATCACTTGAAGAATATGCATCCGATGCTTGTATGATCATGAATCGTATATCCAGTCTCAAAATAAATATGTTGTGTCACTTCAGGCTGTTTGGAGTAAACACCAAACAATATAGTGACCATTGTATTTAAATAACAAAATGATAGGATGCAAAATAATAATTGTGATATATGAGAACTGCAAGCAATTACAAGAAAAATTTGATAATAACAACTTACTTTTGATCATTCAACAAGATTAAGATAAACCTTAATATTTGAATCGAACAATCAATCACTATTTTCATATAACTGAAGCATACAATTGTGGATTGTATGAAAGAAATTATCTTGACAACCTAATAATATGTGCAGACAAAAGCTATCAACAGTCATCAAATTATCAAGATAGACAAATCATAGACAACAACAATATTTACAAATAGCTAAATCAGAGATGTAACATATGTTATGTCTAAATTTGAGTATAAGCTGTCCACAACTAGCCCTAGGCCAAGATGTCCAAGTTACAAAAAATAATGGGTTTTTAAAACCTTCAGAAAGGTAACTGTTTCCTCTTCTGAGATCAGATATTGATTACAAAAATAAAAGGGGGATCTAACCACCCAGATCATACTAAATCCTTTAAATCTCAGAAAGTTCATTTCTATTTGTACAAAATGTATCAAAGATATGGCTAGCAAGCCTCAAGAGATTTAAATACATATTTAACTATTAATTTGCAAATTTCAAATTTACATAACTGGCTACAGAATCTGCTGATTCTGTAGATAGTTATTTTAGTAAATGAAATCCAATTTCTTGAATGAATAAAACAACCTAATTTAATAATGAAATCTAGTTTATTCAAAATAATCTAATTTAATAATGAAATCAAATATAATACTAATTTAAGATAAAAATAAATCATACCTCTAAAATCAAATTGTATAAGATGATCTTAGAATTCACTATTGTTGTTGCAGACTCAACTTTTTTAAATGTTACATTTTCTGTAGTCTTCATTCATTTCCCTTTGTTGTGAATGAAAGACTCAAGCCTATGGTTTTCATTCATTAAAATAATCGATCTGATCAGTGAGAGCTTTAACCTGTGACTGTAGGATAGGCATGTCGATGTAGTATCTATCAATCCAGGATAGGCAAACTTCACACTTTGATTGTGCAAAGGTCCCTTGGGAATAATCGCAATTGTGAACCAGAGTATATTCTGTTGGAAATACTAAGACAAATAAGAGGGGGGGGGGTGAATCAGTTGTTTACGAGCTTAAAAAATATTATACCTTTTAAGCATGATTAATCTTCCTTCAAGTGATCATAAAAAATATACAACATATTGACAATAAAAGTAAAGGCCATCAGTCACACATAAAGTACACACAGAGACAGATTTTCACGAGGAAACCCATAAACGGAGAAAACCTCTTCTTCTTCAAAATGATAGGCAGTCTTTCTCAGTTCTATACATCATTTACAATTGAGCACCAACTCAATGTGAGGCTGCTACTTCTGTTTTACAAGCTGCAACTTGTTTGAGAGCTCCAACTCTCTGGTTTCTCTAGCACCCACTAGAAGGAAGCACCAACTCCCTAAGTATTCCAGCATCAACTGGATGGAAGCACCAACTTCCTGAATGTTCCAGCATCAGCTGGATGGAAGCACCAACTTCCAGTTACACAGGCTCCAACCTGTATAACAGAGAACACTTGTTCTCCCTAGCACCACCCTGCCACCCTGGTTTCTTTGGCTACAACCAGATGGAAGCTACAACTCCCTGTGTTCAAGCACCCACTTGAACCTCTGAGGACAACAGTCCTCCCTAGCACCTCCCAACCTCCCTAAAATATCAAATAATGAATACATAGACAACCACATAGATAAATCAATTCTTACCAATCTTTCTCTGTATCTGATCTTCAACAAACTGTTCTGCACTTCTTTTCTTCTTCTGTTTGTTTAGCAGGTCTGCTCTGCATCAACCTTTTCTATCATTCTTCTCTGGTTCTGCTATGTCTGTCATTCTGCTCTGCTTCTGCTCTGCGTTTCATCTTCCTCTACACATTTGCTCAATTTCCTACTATGCCTCAGCTCCTTTTCCTTTTCTTACTGTTTATTCATTTTCATTTTTGAACAACCAACATTCCACAGTCTGTCTCATCCTCTTTTATGCATACCTCCCCGACGGTTCCACTTCACCTTCCCTCAGCTGAAACAAGAATACTTTTCCTTGCAACTGAAACGCTAACCGATTCATCATCATGAGACTGTTTCACTTAACAGATTCATAATTGAAGAGTTAAATGTGTGTGGAAGAACAATAACCCTCCGATCAATTCAAGCTTTATCCGCATCGTTGGATAATCTTTATTATTCTTTCCTTTTAAGTCAGGTTTCGACATTTCAACATTTTCTTTGCCCAGGTGTCTCAACACTTTCTCATCACGATCTCCGAAACTCTGAAATGGAGCTTATATAGACTAACTCCTTCTCTTCTTGTGACCAAGGGCTGTGGCCAAGGCTTTATGTGGAAGGCGCTTTCGCGATTTCTCATATCGCAAAATTGGGATTCTTGTTGCATTGTGTTCTTGCCCTTTTTAATTCGCGATCCCCGAAACTCCGATACAGGCTATGATCAACGGTCCTGATCGTTTCTGTATCTAACGGTCCAGATTCAATCGCGATTTCTCATATCGTGAAATCGGGGTTTTTGATGTCAAGTGACTTTGTCATTTCAAAGTCCCGATCCCCGATTCTCCGACGAAGAAAATCAATGGTCCAGATCTCATGCTTGCTTTAACGGCTGCGATTAAATCATGAAATCACATATCACGATTTCGGGGTTCTTGTTTTCAAGTGAATTGGACATTTCAAAGTATCGATCCCCGATTCTCTGATGAAGCCTCTTGTCGATCTTCTCCCAATGGCGCTCGATCACTGCCACACGTCCACACGAATGGACGGTCCAGATCCCGTCGGGATTTCGCGACTGCTGCTGTCCTAATGCACACGACCTCGAGAACTTTGATTTTTTGATGGACGATATCTCGATGCCTGTCGGGACTTCTCTTCTTTCTCCCGAGGCTTATCTCCCTTGCAGTTTCTGTAGATTTGATGGCTGTCGGCGACCCTTCACCAAATCTAACGGCTCTCGCTGCGTTTGATCATTCACTTCTTTCAATCATTCACCTCTCTGAACTTTTCTTCTGTTTGCCTTTCATCTTCACTGTTGCCATCAATGACAAGCATTTGCTGTCTATTCACTGAATTTGCCAACAATCTCCCCCTTTGGCATTGATGGCAACACTTGCATTCAGACTCAACTCTCCTCTTCATTTAGCCATTCAGTCTCAACTCTGATCCTGAAAATTTTCTTCTCGAAACATTTCGAACTCGACTCTGTTCCCGAAACATTTCTCCCCGAAACATTTCGAATTCCCGAAACATTTCGAACTCGACTCTGTTCCCAAAACATTTCTTCCCAAAACATTTCGAACTCGGAATCCTTTCTCCCCCTTTGACATCAATGTCAAAGAAGAAACATTCTTCCACTGATCTTGTTGCAGAACATACTCCCCCTGTCATCTATAAGCATCTAGAAAAGACACCAGATATTCAATCAATACTCCCCCTGAATAGGTGAACATTTTAAACACCAGAAACCATAACCCCCATCTTTTGACGAAGATATCCAAAAGGGGTCGCTGCTAATGGTTTGGTAAGAATATCTGCAATCTGTCCTGTAGACGGTATATAATTCAGTAGAACAATTCTATTTGTAACTTGTTCTCTGAGAAAATGGTACTTGATTGGAATATGCTTAGTCTTGGAATGAAGAACAGGATTCTTGGAGACACTAATGGCACTTGTGTTATCACAATGAATTGGAATAGGATCAGTGTAAGTTACCTTCAGATCTGCAAGAGTTTGTATCATCCATAAAATTTGTGTGTAGCAAGTAGCAACATCAATGTATTCTACCTCTGTAGTGGATAATGAAATAGATCCTTGCTTCTTACTAATCCATGCAACTAATGAGTCACCCAAAAAGAATTCTCCTTCACTGGTGCTTTTTCTCTCATCAACACAATTTGCCCAGTCTGCATCTGAATAAGCAGTTAACTGGAAATTCTGATTTCTAGGATACCATAGTCCATAAGTCATTGTTCCCTTCAAGTATTTGAATATTCTCTTGATAGCTGCCAAATGAATTTGTTTAGGAGCAGACTAAAAACAACCTACCATTCCAACAACTTGCATTATATCAGGACGAGATGTTGTGATGTACATAAGACTGCCTATCATTGAACGATATGTCCTTTGATCAATATTAGGTGAGATATCATCTTTTCTCAGCTTGCAACCAACCACCATAGGTGTGATAACTGTAGAAGAATCTTCCATCTGAAATTTCTTCAATATCTCTTTCAAATATTTTTCTTGAGAAATAAATATTCTTGCAGAGCTTTGTTTTACTTGTAAGCCAAGAAAATATGACAGTTCTCCTATCATGGACATTTCAAATTCTGTTTGCATAGAATTAGAAAACCACAGGACAGATGATTCATTAGTACAACCAAAAATAATATCATCTACATAAACCAAAACAACTAGTAAATCATCACCTTCAGACTTAATGTAAAGGTTACTGTCAACAGTACCTTTCTTGAACCCTTTTTCTTGTAGAAATTTGTCC
>ML820991.1:0-75550 GCA_009831015.1 Picea engelmannii | reverse complement strand
GGAGGGAAACCGGATATAGACACCCTCATTTGTATCATTGTAACATTAACAGGAGAAAGAAGAATCTAGAGCATAGGAGAATAGCAGAGAGTTGTAGAAAACACCCATGTACAGATCTTGAATTAATAGAAGAAGTTGATTCATATTCATGGCTGTTGTGTTATTCTCTGTGTATGTGAGTTGAATGCTCTGCTTATGAATATTACTTCCTGTTATGAATTTTTCATTATGTTGTGTGTATGATTTCATGTGTTAAGATCGAAATCTGAGAGGAAGTGGAATGAGTTTCAATTGTTTCTCTACTTGAGCAAGGATTCCTGCAAGGAGTGCAGTTGAAGTCGTCCGCAAGGAGTGCGTTGACAGAAGGCTCAGAGAGTTAACTCTTGTTCTCATACCACCAGGAGTGAGATTGGGTTATACAAGACATGCAAGGAGTGCGCAGGCTAAGGAGAGTCTCAGTCGTGACACTGAGCGAAGTATTGAAGGACTGTTGCTACAGGCATACGCAGAGTCAAGGAAGCTTGAACAGTTGAGGTGTTCGGAGACTTGCCGCAAGGAGTGCGTGCAAAGAACCTCGTTGAGGTTGAAGTAATTTAGCAAAGCTCAGGAAGGATAGGCCTCTGAGTCGCTGAAGATCAGCGTAGACAAGTGTGACTTGAAGTCAGGAAGAAACGTCGTAAGTTGGCGAAAAGGTGAAGGAATCTCGTGGAGAGATACTCTTTTTTCATTTCGTGGATTACCCAAGGAAGAAAAGACGGTCGAAATCCTCTGAGGAGATTTCGCGAAGTTTCGAAGATCGTTAGATCTTGCAGAGGTGCAAGGAGGTTACGGAGAGAAGGTCCGAAGAGTTTGAAGCTCAGGAGAGGCAGAGCCGTCGATTCAGAGTCACAGGAGCCATCAGATCTACACGTGGTATCATGTATCGGGGACTCGCGAGTTAAAGCCCCAAAAGTTGTGTAGCAAGAACAATGATATCGCAAGACGCGATATCCCTACAAGATCAGAGTCGTTCGTTGTGGAGGACGCGTGTAAGGAGATTCTCTCATCTCGGAGACTCAGACATTGGAGGACCGAAAGGGAAGTCCTTTAGCTTCGCGAGCAGCGAAGTGGCAAGAAGGCTAAGAACCGTCCATCTGAGGAGGACAGGTGGCAGAGATCGAGAGATCTCGCGAACTCAGGAGTTCGCAGGGTGAAAGCCCAAATATTGGGTATTCAGAGTCTTGAGGCGCGAGGACACGAAGCGGCAAAGGAGCGAGAGGATTGTAGCCATCCATCTGAGGAGGATAGGTGGCGAGAGATCGAGAGATCTCGTGAACTCGGGAGTTCGTAGGTTGAGAGTCCAAACATTGGTTACTCCAAGTTGCGAGGTCGCGAGGCGCGAGAAGGAGGATAACCATTGGATCTAGATCGTAGGAGGACCGTTGGATCTGCACGTGAGATCGTGTATCGGGACCTCGTGAGAAAAGACTCAAGGGTTTTGGATGCGGGGATCGTGAGATTGCGAGAAAACGATATCCCGACAGCTAGAGGATAGTGTGGGCCATAGCAGAGTCGGTGAGTGAAATACAGGTGGCACGAAGCCCTCGGGACCTCGCCGCGAGAAGTCTCGAAGTATTGGCGTTAGGATTCGCGAGTCGCGAAGTGCCGAGAGCCGAGATTCATGTGGACGCGTGGCATAGCATAAGGTGGGACCGCGCGGCCGACGGGTGGACACACGTCGCTTGGAGATAGGAGTCAACATTCCGTTGAATTCTTGCATCTCGAGAATTTGCAGAATAGGAGGGTGAAAGTTCGACAATTCAACCCGCGAGGTTGCGAGGTTATGAGGTTGTGAGTGGTGCAATCCATCGAGGGAGGAGTCAGCTCAGCGTTGACCTATCGTGTCTCGGAGGATCGCAACGAGAGGCACAAGAGTTGGACTCACAAACTCACGAAGGTGCAAGTTGCGAGAGGTGCTAACATTTAAGCCTAGCCCACGGTTGCATGTGGTGAGGGCACTAATAAAGGAAGGAGATATACCTGTATCACCAGATCGGGTATCGCAATATTTGAAAAGGAAGAGTTGGAGGTTTTAAGTCATGAACTCGGGAGATAGCGAGATTTAGCTGATCTCCCGGGGTAAAGGGGAGACCTCGGGGAAAGATTTATGTGGGTGCAGATTTCCCGATAGGGAAATAGAAGGACCTTGGAGTTCTTCGGGCAAAAAAGAAGAAGATCCTGTGAGAGCAGACGTGCTTGGGTGGCGCGCTCTGCGTCACCTTCGTGTTCCAGAGCGCTATTTTTGATAGCCCATCCAAAAAATTGATAATTGAGAAAAAAGATGTTAAAAATAAGAAAGACGAATCTTGTTCAAAGGTTCACATTGCCAACATGCAACCGTCCCAAATCTATCAGCTTCACAACGTGAACGGAGAAGCACTTCATGATTCCATTGGAAGCATGGAGACCAAGAATGCCAGGCTAAAGAACCAGGTCAAGGAATTGGAAGACACTTTCATTCCTATGCCATTGTTTGGCAAGATTGTCAACAATATGACTGAAACAAAAAGAAGAGAGGAAGATCTTCCATCCAAAAACCGGATTGGTCAATTGAATGCGTGTTGGAAAGAAAAAGTGAAGACCCTACATCTCATTGTTCAGTCATGTGAACAAGCCATATCGAAGAAAGATAAATTATTCACAAGGCTATCAAATATAGACTTAGCCGAGAAAACCAACAACTTCCAAGACCGCAACTTAATCACAAACTCCTTGCCCTTAACCCGGCAAGAGTTTGATAAACAAGTTGTTATGTTTAAGGCCTTGTCTCTGGAAATTTTTTACAGCATCCTTCAATTTGATGAATCTCACGTCCACCACTGGCAGTCAAATATGCAGTATAGAATGAAGAAATTCATCAGGCTCTCTATAATCTTTTTATCAACTTTCGAGAATTAGAAAACGATCTTTTCAACATAAAAATACGGAATGACATCAACCTCGCCCCAATGAGAAGCTACATTGAAGAATGGCTCGAAAGACAATTGAAACAGGCTGCCAACGAAAGGCAACAGGGAGTTGTCATCATTCCAGCAGTCGTCGAGGACATCCTTGAAACCACAGTCGTCGACGACATCAATGAAACAACAACTGCAAGAAAATAGCTCAAGGGCTCATATGTACCCTCACTATAAGTTTATTGATCGCATCCTTCTTTGTTTATCAACCCACTTATTCCAGATTCTTAAATAGAGATGTATAGACAAACACTTATACCTTTCCATCTATTTTTTTTGTAGGTATTACAGTCTATCTTCTCTTCACAATCCTGTTTCTTGTACATATTTCTATAATGGTTCGAGGGAGCCCCAATCCCAGTCTACATGACAAACGCATTGAAATACCAGTTTATATGTAACAGACTTTAATTTCTTTGTATATTTCAAAATTTCCAGTACTATGTAACAAACTTTTATTTTTGGACATATTTCAAATAAAAATGCACTTAAATTTGTATATGTTACAGACTTTATTCTTATCTTTCACCAGTCTGTATCACAAATGCATTTAATTTTTAATACATTACAGATTTTTTTTTTATCTTTCACCACTTGTATGACAATTGCATTTAATGTCTTATATGTCACAGACTTTTAGTTTTTTATATATTACAAAATAAATGGTGCTCTACAATGCAAGCGTTATTTACTTATACCCCATGTTCACAAATGCATTTATATTTTTTTTATTTCTTCTCCTTTTAATTTTATGTCTTCATATATTTTTATCTTTCACGAGTGCATATGGCAAATGCATTTAAATTTCCAAATTTATTCTTCCATTGTCAACAAATTTGTAATTTGTTATATACTTTTCAAAAATTTATGTTTGCTATATACTTTCAAAAAATAGATGGCGCTCTCCCTGCCCAGCGTCATTTACTTTTGCCCCTTGTTCCCTGATATGCATGTTGCACACAACATTTCCATCATATACATTTTGCACCGAACACTTCGTTTCATTTACATTTCGACCCCATTTTCCACATTTTGCTTTCTAACCTTGTTGGCAGGGACTGCGCTGCCACGCAACCTTATTTATTTATTGATAATGAATATTGTATGGGTACAATGAGATGTTATACACATGCAAGACAAGGTAAGGTGTATAAATAATCAATTAAGTGCATTTTTTTTTAATATGAGTGGATATTAAATTTAAATAATAATAAGAATGATTTAATAAACAGATAAATTTAATTATGTTGATTGTTTTTTAAATTAATTTAAATAATTTTTATTTTGATTTATCTATTTTTAAAATTTTATTAATATAAGTTATGTAAATTAAAAAATTTATTAATCAAAGTTTACAGAATTTTATACAATTATCTGTATCAACTTATTAATTAACTTCACAAAACCTACTTATTGACAACGACTAATAAAATTATTAACACTAATGAACGGAGATGATTTGATTATTTATGGTATTGAAAGGTTGGTAAATTTATTTCATGACCATAAAACGCTTATCCGTTACTTCACGTACAGGTGAATGTGTGGGGAGTACGGTAGAGATATGAAGATGCTGTAATGTGTACCAATTATATTTTGTAATATAAAGAGTAATTTTTTTGTTGAAAAAAAGTCAAGTTAACTTACCTCACCTACAGCTGTTTGGCATCTTTGCAATCACATCAGAAATTCAAGTTGCTTATAAACAGGGTGGACTCAATTAATGCAATGGAAGGCTACAGCGTTCCCTGGATTATAACCCTTTTAATACCGAATATTGTTTTCATAAATATTCTACAATTTGTGTGTTTATGTAAATTAGAGAATCTATTTCGTAATGTAAAAGTTAAAAGAAATCAATAAGCATAAAAAGTAATAAAAATAAAAAATAAAAATCCCCGAAAATGAATGTAAACATTAAAAACTGAAAACTGTTTTTATAATAAAAATCCGGAATCCGGTAGAGTTGTGATGAAACAATCTTTTAAATAACGTATCTTTTGTGGTACATGCGAATAGATGTTTGTACAGTATTGTACACGCGCGATCTCTAGAGAGTAGTGACGGTGCTTTGTTCAAGGTATCCCGATTCAACGCATCTGGGGTTGGGTCCTCCGACTCTTCCTCCCTGCGGTTGCTCTTTCACTGCACTGTGCGGATATTTAGGGTAGGTTGGGCCTACGGGGAATCGCGTATTTAAGTGGAGCGTGCCTCGGCGTTGAACCGAAAAGGGAAGAAAGGCGAAGGAAATCGCAATCGCAGTTCCCGCATGCACTTCTACGTATGCGTGCAAAACATACAAGCAGAAACAAACAGCGGCCCACCATGCGCATGGTTACTAGTTGCTCTTTTAGGGTTTAGATGAAAGAGTAATGATTACACGTGCGTTGTTGATTCCATTTCCCTGTCCTGTTTGTATATAATTGAATGGTCAAATCCCCAGTGGGCATGGGATGGCACGCATGCAAAAGAGAGAGTGCACGCCGGACAAGGCGGACCTTTTTAACATGCTCATGCTTCCCACTGCCAACGGAATCATCAACACCTCCCACTGCCAACCGAATCATCAACACCGCGTGCCGCCTCTTCCGCCCCTACCAACTTTTAAACTAATTATACATTCATTGACCTTCCATCCAATCAAACATTTGATGCCATGCCGTCCCATCTGAAGGTGTTTCATTAATCATGTTTGCTCCTTCCAGTCAAGCCTAGTGGGGAACGATTGGTGAATCACTGTTTATTTCAAATCAACAAATAAAAATAATAAAAATGACGTTTTCTAATTGTTTTTTCGTTTTTTTCTCTTATGTAATTTTACAATATAAATTTGTAAGAAATTACAAATTTTTTGTTATTTAAATTGTATTTTTAAATATAAAAATGAATTCAGATTTTTCAAATATTTGGATTATATAAATTTAACCACTCAAATTTACAAATCCAACAATATCTCACCAAATTTTAAACAAATATTCCAAAAACAAAATACAAAAACATAACACATTGTGATTTTGTGGGCCAGCACCACAATCGAGATGCAGTGGAAACAAATTGAGAAAATTAAGCAGCCTTTGATTACAAACAATTCAAAATTAAAGGTGCATTTCCTTATGCTATCTTGGTGAAACAGGGGCTACTTCTATTGAAGTGATTGCTATGGTGTGAGTCATAAGCTATTTGAAAAAAATTGAGCAAATGGAAGAGGGTAGATGGCCTAAGGTTGTGTTTAGTGACAGATTGGGCAAAAGAAAGAAGATTCGGATGAGGAAAAATAACAAATGGTTTAGTAAATGGGGCATTTGCTTCAGNTTATCCGTTACTTCACGTACAGGTGAATGTGTGGGGAGTACGGTAGAGATATGAAGATGCTGTAATGTGTACCAATTATATTTTGTAATATAAAGAGTAATTTTTTTGTTGAAAAAAAGTCAAGTTAACTTACCTCACCTACAGCTGTTTGGCATCTTTGCAATCACATCAGAAATTCAAGTTGCTTATAAACAGGGTGGACTCAATTAATGCAATGGAAGGCTACAGCGTTCCCTGGATTATAACCCTTTTAATACCGAATATTGTTTTCATAAATATTCTACAATTTGTGTGTTTATGTAAATTAGAGAATCTATTTCGTAATGTAAAAGTTAAAAGAAATCAATAAGCATAAAAAGTAATAAAAATAAAAAATAAAAATCCCCGAAAATGAATGTAAACATTAAAAACTGAAAACTGTTTTTATAATAAAAATCCGGAATCCGGTAGAGTTGTGATGAAACAATCTTTTAAATAACGTATCTTTTGTGGTACATGCGAATAGATGTTTGTACAGTATTGTACACGCGCGATCTCTAGAGAGTAGTGACGGTGCTTTGTTCAAGGTATCCCGATTCAACGCATCTGGGGTTGGGTCCTCCGACTCTTCCTCCCTGCGGTTGCTCTTTCACTGCACTGTGCGGATATTTAGGGTAGGTTGGGCCTACGGGGAATCGCGTATTTAAGTGGAGCGTGCCTCGGCGTTGAACCGAAAAGGGAAGAAAGGCGAAGGAAATCGCAATCGCAGTTCCCGCATGCACTTCTACGTATGCGTGCAAAACATACAAGCAGAAACAAACAGCGGCCCACCATGCGCATGGTTACTAGTTGCTCTTTTAGGGTTTAGATGAAAGAGTAATGATTACACGTGCGTTGTTGATTCCATTTCCCTGTCCTGTTTGTATATAATTGAATGGTCAAATCCCCAGTGGGCATGGGATGGCACGCATGCAAAAGAGAGAGTGCACGCCGGACAAGGCGGACCTTTTTAACATGCTCATGCTTCCCACTGCCAACGGAATCATCAACACCTCCCACTGCCAACCGAATCATCAACACCGCGTGCCGCCTCTTCCGCCCCTACCAACTTTTAAACTAATTATACATTCATTGACCTTCCATCCAATCAAACATTTGATGCCATGCCGTCCCATCTGAAGGTGTTTCATTAATCATGTTTGCTCCTTCCAGTCAAGCCTAGTGGGGAACGATTGGTGAATCACTGTTTATTTCAAATCAACAAATAAAAATAATAAAAATGACGTTTTCTAATTGTTTTTTCGTTTTTTTCTCTTATGTAATTTTACAATATAAATTTGTAAGAAATTACAAATTTTTTGTTATTTAAATTGTATTTTTAAATATAAAAATGAATTCAGATTTTTCAAATATTTGGATTATATAAATTTAACCACTCAAATTTACAAATCCAACAATATCTCACCAAATTTTAAACAAATATTCCAAAAACAAAATACAAAAACATAACACATTGTGATTTTGTGGGCCAGCACCACAATCGAGATGCAGTGGAAACAAATTGAGAAAATTAAGCAGCCTTTGATTACAAACAATTCAAAATTAAAGGTGCATTTCCTTATGCTATCTTGGTGAAACAGGGGCTACTTCTATTGAAGTGATTGCTATGGTGTGAGTCATAAGCTATTTGAAAAAAATTGAGCAAATGGAAGAGGGTAGATGGCCTAAGGTTGTGTTTAGTGACAGATTGGGCAAAAGAAAGAAGATTCGGATGAGGAAAAATAACAAATGGTTTAGTAAATGGGGCATTTGCTTCAGCATGTGTCCTACAAACAATAAAGAGATAAAAACTTTTGTTATGGATAAGTTCCAGAAATGTACTTGGGAGAACGATAAACGTACTTGGGAGAAAGAGCTAGGGAGAAAGAAAAAGTACTACATTAAACACAGCGTTGGAAAAGATCAAAAGAAATGTGGAAGGAAAGAATATGTATTTTGTGCTCTTCCGGAAAAGTGGAAATAAAAAAACATTTCATTTTAGAATGTGAAACCTTATTAATTACCACAACGCTTACTTTTATTAATTACCACAACGCTCACTCTTATTTTTTTATATCACATCATTGCGTTTTCTGTCCAAATAGTCAATATCACATTCTCGATATTAACGTGCGTGCAACGCAATAATTTAAACCTGCCCTTCCATTAAGTCAAAAACTGCGCCCCTTACCCAAAAAATCAACGTGCCCTTCTGTTAAGTCAAAAACTGCGCCCCCTCCCCCCAAAATTAACGGACCCTTCTGTTAAGTCAAGAAACTTGCTTATATTTCTCATCCTTCTACAAATGGAGAATAAAAAAAACAACTTGAAGCTGTGTTGGAGGTTGAATATGAGTACCAAGGAATTTTAGATATAACGGAGGAGCATTGAGCAAACACTTTCTTTTGAATGGTAAAATTAATATATATGCTTTATGTGTATAATGACTTGGTATAGTATAAATGTTTTAAGGTTTTATTTTTATTTTTTATAATGATAATTTAATTGTTGGAAAAATTACAATTTTACAATGTTAAGATTTTATTTTTGAATGTATAAATTTATTTAACATTTTTCAAAATCCTAAGATAGGTTGAATTACTAAATTTTGCTATTCTAATTTTTTTTTTTAATTTATCAATTTTTATTTTTTTAACAATTACCATTAAAATCCAACAACACAATTATTGATAAAATCACAATTTTATAATACTCAAATCTTATTTCTGCATAAATCAATTTAGTATACTCAAAAACACTGAAAAAAATATTTATAAATCATTAGAATAACAGAATGTGTGATCGTGAAACAATTAAATAAAAATAAGAAATAGTTACAAAGGTAAGAGTGGTTTGTACTCGAATGAATGTTCCTATTTTGTTGCATATGAGGGAATGATTATTCTTTGATCATTACATGCTTATCACAATTCAAACCTCTATTATTGTGTAGGTAGAGATCGTCCACCAATATATTATAATTAATCTCAAGCAAGTGAGAGTATATATGGGAGCACAACCAAAGTTACTTGATATGACTCATGTATTCCAAAACATTGTAACTCCTAGATCAATTATAAATTATGGGTATATCATTAATTAGTTAGAAATAGAAAAGAATATTATTGAGCATAATTTAGCGTGTTTGCTTTAGTATTGAAGCCCCTTTCAAAGAACAAGTAATGGAGGATATGCATAATTTAAGCAAATTTAAACCTATTTTTAATAATATAGTTTTTATTGTTATGCATACACCCTTTTAGGCTGACGTGTAGTTCTAACAAGATAACGGGAACATCTAAAATGTTATATATTTTGTACTTATGGATATTTTTTATTTATATTATAAAAATGGGGTGAAAGTTAGAAGTATCAATGTAAATTAATTATAACTATATTATAATAATAATAATAATAATAATTTATTTTTAAGGTTATGGTCAAGTCAGATACTAAATTGGTGTATGAGATCCTCTTTTTTGTGGGATAAGGGATCCTTTTCGCTCATCAATTTGACTGGTAAAGTCTACGGAGGTATATCTAGTCATTAATTTTTGTATGTTTACTTGTGTGATTGTATTGGTTTATTTGAATTGCATAATTAGATATGCTTGTTATTTATATTTAAGTTTGACTAGATCGATTGACATATGAATCAACAATTATGAAATTATGAGAATGTGCATTGTCATATAGTTATATTTATATTAATTTTAGCGTAGTTAACGTTTTGAGTTGGAGAGTTTGTACTGATTAAAGGTCAGAGAGCCTAGTATTGTAATATGTACATACATTGATTAATAAAAATACATCATTGGCTACAATATGAGAGGGATGGTAACGTTGGGGGCTATGATTCCACAAGAGAGGGGGTTAACAGTGGGTCCAAGGGAAAACCCCTACTATTTTCCTAAGTTAATGTGTCATTACCATTTAATCATTCTTTGACTTATTAGACACTCAATCATTGAATGCATGCAAGAGGATGAGTGAGAGAGGGTTGAGTACAATCATTTTAGGGAAGAATGAGAGTCAAGCAAGAATAGGAGAAAAGAGAGGAAATTCGAGTGGGTATAGAGGATAACTTTTACAACCAATTTTTGGGGACAACAAGGGAGAGCTTGGTGCTAGGAAAGAACACCAGCCATACTAGATATGGAAAAATAACTTTGTTGAACTAAGTTTTATGTTGGTATTGTAGGTTGTGTGCATGTAATAACTTTGCATGTTGGAAAAATAACTTTGTTGAACTAACTTTGTTGAACTAAGTTTTATGTTGGTATTGTAGGTTGTGTGCTATGTGCCTATAAGTGTATTTCTTGTTGAGTAAATATCTCAAGAGCCTTGAGAAAACTATTATGAGCACTCCTAGAACAACCAAGGACTCTTGGAGTCCCCAATTGCGAGATTTCATGGGCGACCTTGCACTGGAGCTCTGGAGGGAAGTGGCATAACCTAAGGGGTTGTGTGGAAAAGAAGGGGATCCCATTCCTTGGGTTGTGCAAGTTGAAGGGAAAGAGAACTGGTGGATTTGAGTTGTTGTTGGAGTTAGAAATCTAGGTATTAGGCCATTGTGTGTGGACAATGAACAACCAAGCAGGCCAGACCTACTTGTAGACTCATAGCCCTAGCTTGTGGGTGGCCTATTGTTGAGAGAAATGGAACAACAATCTGATGGTTGGGAGGAACGTCCCTCATACGCAACCAGTGGGTGACAAATATTTTTAAAGATAAGTTTTATGATCACCATATTATTTATTGTGTTAATGATGAGTGTAATTGCAATATATTGCCATGTATTTTGATGTTTGAATGTTGTTGTGCATGATTTCATAGTTTGCATTCATGAGGTTAGAATTATTGATAATAACATGAGTTGTATGTCATGTGGTGCATATTTCTGCATATTAAATTGGTATCAGAGTTATGTGTTAAGTCATTTATGTAGTAACGTGGCCCAACAAAGGAGTTGGGTATGTTACAATTAGTATGGAATACATAATTGATATTACTTTGAATGTGATTATGTATCGAGACCACCATAGTACCTATAGAACTGATTTTTTTTCATTAGATAATGCTCATAATGATTCATTATAGGGCCTTTTTCATACTCTTACACATGAATAGCATAGGTCATTACACAAATTGCACCTAGTAGCAACCAACATAGATCCCTAACAAACTTGGGTGGAATTGGTTGTCTAATGACTAAATCATGTGTAGAATGACACACTTTTTGGATTCAGGAAGATAAGATATATGGTAGGCATGACCCACACCTTGATCCTGAATTGGATCCAGGAGCTTGATGGGGCTCAAAAAGGCCTAAAAATAAAAGTTCTCGTAATGGCTTCAAAATGGACTTGTGCGTAGGCCTCGTCGATATGAACCCAACGCAACTTGAGCAGGCTCAAACAAACATCATATGCTCCATATATCACATTTCTGTTCATTTTGCCAAACACACAAAAAATTGATGATTGTATAGTCCATACAGTACTCGCCCAATACGACCAGGGGCCAGCTAAAAGGGGGTTGCACCCTATATTACTGCTAAAGTGGGTTATTTACTTTAGAATAGTGATTTTTATGGATTTATTCATCAAATTTGGAGATTTTTGGCCAATATTGGGGGATACTGGGCCCTTTTTGAGGCCAGATCTTGGGGAGAAGTTCGGAGATGGTTACCAACTTCAGATCTATATAAACCATGGCTTCTTGAAGCCATGGGAGGACATTCAGAATAGAGTTATGCTGAATATTTTCCAAGCCAAATCCATTTTTATGTAGGGAAGCTATTGAGGAGCGCACCTTTGAGGGCTATTTCCGGGAGCTCTGGTCATCTGATTTCAATGTCGTTTCTTTTGTTGGGTTCTAGAGATCTGGTAGAACAAGACCATATCATTTTTGTAACCTTTTGGCACTGATGTGATGTACTTTTAAATCTTTGAACATAAATAAGAAAGCCTCACCCACTGAGACAAAGGCCCGAAGACGTAGGCGAGATTGCCGAACTCCGTTATCACTTTGGTGTTCTATGGTTTGTTTTTCTTATTGCTTTAATTAAGATCTGTATATGTGGATATGGCTATGATATTTCTTCTATAATTCTTCCTCTTCAAATCAACTTCCTAAATGGTTAATAAACACATGCATAATAACTCAACCATTGTCATTTAAAAGAACTTTTCGGATCACACCTTTTGATCCAAAATCCTAGCATCAATAAAGGCAAGGTTAAAATCACAAAACATGTAAATATTACATTATTGTAGGATAGAGTTGATGGTAGCATGGATTTTAAATATTCTTCTCTTAGCTTACCACATGAAGGGGATATTGTAATTATGATAGAAAATTTCATCATTACATAGATTACATATGTATTGTATCATAAATAAGAACCAACATAGATTGAAGAAATATAATGAAGATTAGCTTCCCCACCCCTATACACAACTAGGTAACATATTCAACTCTAATTAACATCATTTCCACTTCAACACCCTATGTAGTCTCAAGTCCAATTAGTGCACCAACACTAACAAATGTAATTTGTATAACCACTCTATTTATAGGAAAACAACCATTTAACAACCATCATCCCAAGGTACCTCTCTATCTCTATACAATTGATGGTAATTAGTTACACAATTTTTCTCTTAACAATCATTTTAATCTTGTGGGTCTCACCAATGAAGAAACAAATATTTGTTATTTAATAGGTGCACTCAAGAAGCATGCACTCAATTTTGGGATAGGAAAATTCAATCCCACACACTTTTGATGAATTTAAACAATAATTTTGGTTTCATTCAATTGACTATGAGAACATCAACTTGGATTAATAATAGATGGTTCCTTAGTAAATTCGTTGATGACCTTGATAGATATTGTGTGTAAATTATGAGCATAGTGAATATCCTATTTTGGAAAAGAAATGAATTCAATGTTTGCTCCATGCCTTCCAACATACATGTGCTTCCTAGTTGAAAGCATTAATTCATGGAATTATCAAAATGATTTGCAAAACATTTTCTAATTCTTAGATACTAATGTAGATCCGCTTTCACTAGTGAAATTACACGTTGGGACTGAAGTGAAAAATACAACAAAATCACTAATAAATGACCTTGTAGACTTAGTAAATGTTGTGGAAAAGGAACAAAGAAATGTACTATTGGAATTGTAGGTAGAACTATTAGGGACCTAACCTCCCTAACCCCTCATGTAGGTAGAATAATATATTTTCCATGTAATAAGGGCCAATATTAATAAGGCCTAGTAATAAGAAAGAATAAGTAAAATGTAAGAAGACCTAATAGAAGCTTCCGCTTCTAGAAAGATCTTGCTCTAGATTGTTCTATTGGTAGATAGATTTAGTATAAATAGGAATCGAGGGTATGAAAAGTTTTTTTCTTGAGAATTATTGTAATAGAGCTCTGCTATGTTGGAGGTAGCCCTCTTGAAGAGGCAAGTGAACATTGTTTCCAGTCAATAAAGGTATAATTTTGGTGTCGTGGTTCCATATAATTTATTGTTCTGTTGTTGATCTCTGCAGTATCTTCATTTTATGTTGTTATTTCACTGTTATTCTCTGCAACGTTGCTCTTTTTTGCTCATATAATAGATCAGGTACCTTACAAGTGGTATCAGAGCACTTTCCTCGGCATAAATTGTGGGCTATTTTTTTCCAAAGTAGAGACATATTTTAACATCTTTAAGCTAGAGATATCTGGCGTTATGCGCCTAAACCCGCAGTCGGGGAGTAATACACGCAGGAAATACAAGTGGTACTTAAGTGCACATTTGTTGGCCACCCTTGTAACCCTTGTTGGTACCCCTTCAAGTGGTAGCACATCAGACAACACTTGTATACATATCGTCCTAGGCATCTTGAAGCCCTCTGTAGATAAATTGATCGATCGCCTGAATGTTATAGTGTCACCAAGAACAACACTCGGGTAGGATCCTAGAGAAAGCTACTGGAAAGTTGTCATAAGGATTTTTTGTTATCTCAAGGGTACCATGCATTTTGGTATCAAATAGTGTCGAAGTTCATATTCGTCAGTCAACTTCACTTACTCCAACTGGGCAGGAAACAATGATGATCATAATTCCACCTCCAGCTATGTGTTTCACTTTAGCATTGGACCATTGGTTTGGTCATGCAAGAAATATAAGGTGGTCTCTTTGTCGACTATAGAAGCAAAGTATTGTGGCAAGTTCATATAGGAACATAGGTAGAATGGATTTTCCAGCTCTTGGGTGAACTTGGGTTCCCTATACATGCATCGAATACACTCTACTATGATAATAAGAGTGTGATTCAAGTCACGAACAATCCTATTTCACACAGTAAAATGAAGCATATGAGTATGTAAGTTTCCACAGTTAGTCATAATGTTGTAGAATTTTTTGGATAAAAACTATGTATCAATTTTCAAAATGTCCAACATTTCGAGTGGACAATGATGGGTGGAGTTTCCACTCAAAACATTGGATGTTTTGAAATATGATACATAGTTTTATCTAGAAAATTCTACAAAAAAATGAATTATGTCGAGCTCCATGCTCACTATTTGAGAAAATTAGTTCAAGTGAAAGTTTTCACTCTTGTCTACTGAAGAATATATTATCAGATTGATGATATCTTTACCAAACCCTTATTTGAATCTAAGTTTGTCAAGCTCTGTATGATGCTTGGGCTTCAAGATGTTACAATTATGGGGGGGTGTCCTACTGAATTAATTTAATCTCTTGACTCTCGAGAGTTGTGTGTTGATAAGTAGGGGGTGTTGGAACCTCAGGTACACATGGTTCATAACACTTCTCCTGGAATTAGTCATTTGGGTGATCGAAAAGAAGTTGACATCAATCAATCGAGTAGTAAAAAATATTGTCAGTAAAACATTCAAACAACATTCAAAGATAGTCGGTCGATGGATCTTCTAGCCTCGAAATTGACTACAAGTTGGACACATGGATGGTCAGTTTGAGAAAATTTAACAAGATGACTAGAAAATTTGGATTCGATGGAGTCAACTATAACAACCGATGGTTATATGTGAACACGATCTTCCCAATTTATAGGAAGTTGGTTAGATCTTGATACTATAAGTAAAGGACCCCATGGATCATTATTATATGGTCATATAATGTGCTAAAAATGTCCAATATGAATTTTGATGTTCTAATCATAATGCATTGTTCTTAAGTGTTGTAACGGTGTGACGTAGCATGCATCCACCCCCTGCCACCAAAGTACGTTTGCAGTGGAACATTTTCTTCTTGTGTGGGTAATAGGAATCACAACTTCCATAAATATTCTTGACTCTACTACATTTTCCTTCCTTTCTCCTGCACATGTTACAACCCATAGGGTTGTATCTCTTCTCTCACGTATCAAATTTTCTTCCATGTATCACCACAAAAAATGTTATATAATCGCCATTTGGTACTAGCCAACTTGCTTCATGTTCACTTGCTACAACTCACCTTATGTTGTAGCTCTCTACTACAATTCGTCTTCTGCTGCAACTCACCTACTAACTCGCTGCTACAATTCGTCTTATGTTGCAACTCACTACAACTCACCTTCTATTGCAACTCATGTCCTCTGCAACTCGCCTACTAACTCATTGCTACAATTCGTATTCTGTTGCAACTCACCTTCTGTTGCAACTCACCTCATGCTGCAACACTCATCTTGTTGCACACATGCCCTGTAATATCCCTAAGGCCGAATCCAATTGTAAATGTAAATACAAATGTACTTAAGATGGTGAGTTGTTTTGATATCATTTTTATATGCACATTTCATGACAGAGTGCACGCATGTACTGTGCAATAAAATAAAGAAGTGTGCACATTCCAGGATACCGCGTGCACCATCTTAAGTGCACGTGATAATGAGGCCAGGGAACCTTTGTGTATATGATATGTTTTATAGGCTGGTGAGCCAGTTATTATAAGCTAGGATGGTTATGTTTTGATTAGGATGGAGAGCCTAGATGTTAAAGGCCAGTGCGCATGTTTTTGTACATGTCTCATATTTAATATAAAATACATCATTGCGCACAGACTGACCACGATAAATGAGATGGGGGACTAAATTCCACTAGTTAGGGAAAGAGAGGGGCTAAGTTAAGGAAAGGGGCTAAGCTAGGGAGCTTGAGCCAAAAAGGAATATTATATTAATATTTCTTTAATCATAAAGTATGGATAATTATTTTATCCTATGTTCTAAAGTTGGGGACAAGTGGACCAAAGTAGCTCCCAACATGACAAGTGTCAAGTTGGGGACATGCATACATATTGTTGGGACTTAGTGAATTTTCACACGTCCCCCCATTATTCATACCATCATCTTTTCCATTCACTTCTTCCATCATTCAACCATGGTGCCATGGCCATTTTTCACTCACGCAATTAGTTATCCTTACACATTCATTTCATTGTATCTGAACCTGTATCCATAGTCATTTTTGTGTTGGTGTAGTTGGTTAGCTGGGGAGCGGGACTGAAGAAGCGGGTTGTCAGGCCCGTGGGATATTGAAGAAGCGGGTTGTCAGGCTCGTGGCATATTGAAGAGGCAGGTTGTCAGGCACGTGAGCAATTTTTATCTGGGTGAGATAATTGTTGGGAATTGATTTCTTGAAGGTGTTAAACTATAGCTACAGGGCTCTGAGACTTCCTATCCGACATGTTGTTGAAGCCCTGGAAGGGAAGTGGGGCAGCCGAAGGACTGTTGAGCAGAGAAGGGGCACACTTCCTGGGGTGGTACAAACATGTGGGGAATGAGAGACTGTAGGCTATTAGTTTGAGTAGGCACTTGTGACAGAGTCTTTCCTATTTTCCATGAGCCATTAGCTTGGTTAGGAACCTTTTACCAGAGTGGAGTTTAGTCCTAGCTCGGGGGTGACTCACTGTTGAGAGTGATGAACAGTGTGTGGTCTAAGGATGGGAAGTTCATGGAAGTTCTGCATGCAGTTGGTGACATTCTTACCAAGATAAGTGCCAATTGTGTGATAAATTTACATGTTGCATTGTTATTTACGTGTTTGTTTTTTTGGGCATTTCCTATATATGCTGCATGTATGTGTTTACTTTTATTTCGATATGGATTCGTGCGTTTACAGATGTATTTGTATGTTTACATTTTATATATAAGGCTTCCGCAAGAGTTCTGCGTGTATATATTTTTAATTGCATGCAGTTAGAAAATTTTATGTGGCATAGCTCAGAATAGAAGTTGGGTATGTTACAGTATGTTCCACAGAGAGAATGTAAGTGTTCTCTGTCGTAGTGTGTCCCGGCCATGGGTGGCCGGAGATGTTACAATATGGTATCAGAGATTCAGTTTTCAACACTGAGCCTGGATGGGCCGAGAAAGTTGAGTTGAAGCAAAATGTCACAGAGGATTTATTTCGAAGTGGCCAAATTTCAGTTTGTAGAACGTCCATGGTAAAAAGTAACAACAACTGGATGAAAATGGGGAAAGCCCCAATTTCTGTGGTTGAATTCATGAGAAAATGGAGAAATTCAGCTAAGTGATGAGATATTACTGATTTAATATCTTTTCTAGCAAATTCAGAACTGGAATTGGTCGAATTTGAAGTTACAGTGAATCCATGACAGTTGGAGCGAGTTTTATATTTAAAATTCTCAATTCGTGAATTGAGTTTGGGAAAAATCCATTCCAGAAATGTCAACCCACAACAATCTATTGTTACAGAGGTTAGATGATATTATCGGGGTGAAATTGAACGAATTTCATTGTTGCAGAATGTCTATGGTGAATTGGGGAAAAGCCCCAATTTCTACAACGGAATTCACGAGGAATCGATGCGCATAAAGGTGAATGTGTGCAATTGGGCGCACCAAAAATTCATGTGGCATGGTGAAAATCTTGGGATAGGTAAAATTTGGCATTGCGCGGCAAGGTATTGGTGTGCTGATGCGTGCGTTAAATTTTGGTGCTACGCGGAAAAATGATAGCGTGTAGGTGCGCAAGATAAAAGTTTAGTACTGCGCGGAAAAATATGGTGTCAGGGTGTGCACGGAAAAATATTGGTGTGCAGATGGGCACACTAAATTTAGCATTGCACAGTGTGCACACACGTAGTAATGGTGCACGTGGTGTGCGCAGTATTGCAAAGCATGAAGGAGTTTGGCTGGTGCGCACACAATATGAGTATAAGTTGTCTCGCGATAGTGTAATCAATGGTGCATGCATATTATTGTGCGCGGTGGGGGCATATTGAACTTTGACATGGTGCAATGCATAGAGAGAAATGCATGTGGAATATCAATGCATGATACAAAAAATGTGCACAACAGGTATCAGTGCAAGAACCAAAACTGCGCGGAGTGGATATTGGCGTGCAACGCAAAAGTAGTGCGTGCAAGTTACTAGTGCGATGGAGAAGAAATGCATAGTGGTTATAGGTGCGCGAAAGCATGATTTACCTTGTGGTGTTGTTGTGCACGATAAATATGGGTGTACAGGTTGAATTTTTGTGCACACGAAGTCCTTTGGAAGGCAAACAACAATAGAAAGAAGTAGATTTCCACGACATTTTATACTATTTGAATGTCATCTTTTTGCAACGCATTTTTGAGGGATCTCTCGTGCCATTGGGTATATATATAGAAAACATTGGCTAGATTTGGTTTGTTTTTGGGTTTGTTGTTGAATGACTTGAGGAATGAAGATGACATTTGGGCTATGGAGTCTGGAATGAACAATGCATTGTCGAAACATTGAACTGTCAAGAGGAGAAGGCTAATTAAGAAGATGAGTCTGAGTTTAATAGAAAATTTGCATGGTATTAGAGGAAAAAGAAACACACAACTGCGTCGGAGCATTATTTAAAATGAATTCAGAGTTGGATTGAGAAGAAATAAATATAGTCTAAATTGCTAAGCCGAGAGCATCTCAGAGATGAATTCTGGGTTTTATATTCCTCTGATTCAGACAGATGAAAGTGAAATATAAGCTTACAAGAAACACATACTATAAAAGAAAACAAGACTCATATCACCACCAGTCAGAATCTTTTCATAAACAGTACAAAATCCGCTTCTGCATTTATATGTTCATTTTAATCCCAAAATTACAAAAGTCTTCCTGCACAAAGGGCAGGTTCCTTTCCCCCTTTTTTCTTCCTTGAGATAATTTATATATAGAGGAATTATTTGTAGAATTCGAAACGCTTGGACTTCCACATATTTCTAGAAATAGAGATAAGTTACAAAAAGGGAATGATTTAAAATAACAGTTACCCATTTTAAAGGAACCGTTTAAGAACATGTCTATCATCTTTGGGGCCCCTTTCATCTACTACCAACTGTCCAAAATTTGCTGAAGTGTACTTAATTTTATTTGAGGACTCATTTCAGCTTAGCGATCTCCTCCTTTCGAGTATCTAACCAGATTGGTTGATCCTCTCCAACACTTTCATCCATTTCAGCTATGGTTTCTTTCTTCTGTCGCTTGCTTCGTTTCTCCTTAATAACTCCCCTGTTGATGACTAGATCCCCCATAATGGGATTTAGCCTGACTTCCAATTTCGAGTCTGTAGCAAGTTCTGTGTGGAATTTAGTCACTATTATATGCACAATTACCCTTTCCTCCTTACTCGTAGGTAAATCTACCATGTTGTCTGAATAACCAGTCTCACTAGATATAGCTTTGTCCATGTACCTAAATTTTGTGGACACCGAAATGCTTTTACAAAGATCAGAAGGTCGAGAAAATTTGGAGATTACTCCATTTATGGATAAGATGATGCCTCCATACTTGAGAATTGGTAGTTATAGAGTCCCAATCTTGAATCACAGATAGACTTACGTACAAGTACGTTGTTTTTCCATGCTCGGATAATCCATTTAAAATGATTATCTTTTGAGTTTGTTACATGGCGAAGTTCACCGGACATCATATGGCTGTGAAGTACCAAACGAGTGAAACAGGGTGAACTGACTATCCGTCACCCATCCCATGAGTGGTGATTGTGACATATTGAAACACGTGACATTGAGACTTTGGTGAAAGTGGTTTCGAAAAACCGCCTTTCGCCTCGATGTATCTCTGGAGGCGCCACACGTCTATTTTAAAAACCACAATGTTTTTCCCGGTCCTCCAAACTATCAAGCTTCCGTGATGATGTAGTTCTTGCTAAATTCTCAAGACTTGGGTCTTATCTAAAAATATTTTGAAGAATTAAAAACTTTTAGTTATTAACATGTGAGAAGGTTGAATTTTTGTTAAAAATAAGCAGAGGTACTCAGGAAAAGAGTGCTATGAAAAAACATTTCATAAGATGATCAAAAGCCAATACCAAAAAATGTCAAGGTATGAATCTAAGTGTAGCCATACAATCTTGGGAGGCCACTACAAGAAGTCCTCTCATGTTAGTCAAGTATTCAATGGAATCCAGACAGAGGAATATATAATGTAGTGAATGAATTAGTGAAAGTGCATTCACTCCCAAAGAAACCAATATATAGATTAAGCAATACATTGGAGTCAGATCTATTATAAAAGGAATTGACTACCAGAGTGATAGTAATCAGATAAAGAAAGAGGCTTAATGCATATTTGGATAAAGAGTGCATCATATCCAGGAATTAGTTATGAAATTAGAGTAATGCTTCCCTTATGGTTATCAGAGTGCGCAGTGGAAGCATGGTACGAAAGGCATCAATATGGCATGATAGAAGTGGATTGTGCAAGGCAGGTTGAAATCAGATTGGTCAAGACAAGGGAAAGTAATACCCATCAAGCAAATCCAAGTGCTGATATGATCAGCTAAGGAAGGGATAAATCAAGTACCTAAAGAAGGAAGTTGATGTTAACTGTCCAAGGTTACTCATAAAACATGACTGGAAATATAATTGGGTCATGTAGGAGTTGGATCAAAGGGATCCAAATAATAGTGGGATGTTGAAAATTAATATCAACATAATATGGAGTTGCAAGTCCATGAACATCCTAGAATAATGGAAGAACAATTCATGGGGTAGATATCAAGCAAATGGGAATGCATGAAAACACTCCAAGAGGGAAAGAAAGAATAGTAGTAGAGATTATTGATGCATTACAAAAGTATTGAAGATATTTCCACAATAACATGAAGATGTCAAAGTCAAGAAAGACTTAAAGGTGAAATGAATCTCTGTAGAGAGTCAGTTAAAAACCATGAAGAATAAAATGGTTCTATGCATGGTTTTGAATGCAAAAGAGATGGTGCCTGAGAAGAACCCATCTCAAATGGCATGGAGCCATGAGTGACATTCCCAGGGGGTGGAGGTACCACTTGAAACTATGTTGGTAAATTAAAATCTGTATTAAGTGCTTTTAATTAATTCTATGCAGCTAGGGAAGGAGGCATATGTCCATCCTTACAACATGCTAAGAGAATTGGCTATGCAAGCCAAGTTTGAGGCCAGTTGGCAAAGAGTGGAGAAGAATGCAAGAAAACCCAAATACTAAATTATTCAGTCGAGGAAGAACTGGAATAGTTCAATTCGAAAAATAAATGGATGTTGAAGATCCAAAGTCTATAAGACAACAAGATTGGAATTATAATTCATCCAAGTATGAGTTGGGATAGATGGATCCAGGAAATAAATAAAATCTGAAGGTTAATATCATTTTAGTATTTGGATGGAAAAACAAAGGCAACCAAGAGTGTTTTGGATAGAAAGTTCTCATATCAGAAATATTCATGCACAGTAATTAGAGTGAAGAGCACATGAAGGTTCAGGAATCCAGGAGAATGTAAGACTTCTAGGATAAACAAGGAAACATGATACATGAAGAAAGAATTTGTTGCAATTACTGTAGCAACAAGTATTTTATGGCTTGTTGGGACAACCACAAAGTGAGGATGCTTTCATATTTGCAAGTGTTGCTGATAATTTTGCTGCACGTAGAAGAAAGCAACAGAAGGATGGAATGCTGATTATAAGGCTAATAAGGAGGCATAAGAGCTTCTATCGTCATCAACTAATCAAGTAGCATTAAAATTTTTTAATGTCAGCCGTGAAGGTAAGTATTTCTCTTTTGAAATTATATTGCATAATTGTCGAAAGGAGATTCAGCTAAGGATTTCCCCAAATTGAAGTTTATAATACATTGTATGGTATTGTTTAAGTGCATTGACAAGATTAAGTTACCACTAGGTGTGGTAAAGGCTAGAGGCTTGTTATGTTTATCAAATCTTTAGCTTTTGAATGCACACACTGACATAGTAACATGTCATATTGATTTGGTTATGAGGCAATAACCCAAGAAAATAAAAGATAATAACTTGTTATAGGAATGATGCTTAGAAAGTTATTAATGTATGAGACCAGGACATGGTTAGATATGGCAAGGTATGGTTATAGAAAGGTTATGTGCCACACAAATACCCAATGAGATTCCTATAAATAAAACTTGGACTGCAACCTTTTTGCTAACACTAATAAACACCACATAATTGTATTCTTGGTGTAGTGTTCAGGTCGAAAAGGAAGGCATCCAAGTAATTGTGAAGACAAGGGGAAGTGTGTGGAGATATGTCAAGACATTGGCCATATTTCCAATTTATGGATGGTGAGATGCATGACTAAGATAAATCTCATTCTGAAAATCAATGCAAAGGTGCATTGAATAAATAGGCATTGAGAGTTGCACTCATGCCTAGTAAGTGGCAGAGTTGCACTCATACATGATGGAATTGTATACTTAAATGCATTTTGTTGAATGCATTATGTGAGTGCATGTATATATGTTTTTGCATGGAAATAATTATACTAATGGTTGAAATGTTGTTGATTCATGAAGTTGAGAACATTTCAGGAATTGATAAACATTGCAACATGAAAGTTGCAAGTGAGGTGGTCACAGGAATAATGACTACAGAAAATTTATGTTCAGAAAATTGAAGAAATAAACTTACTGTTATTAATTATGAATATGCATTTGAATAGAATGATGAGTCATTCTATTTGGTTGAATTGTTTGGTAATTATGATTGAATTTCTAGGTGCAGACAATTCTAAGATCATGGCATAAGGTGATATACATGTTGAATTATGATGTACAAAAGATATTGAGTTGCGGGTTGTATGCAATATATAATCATTGCAGGAAAAATGGTATTTAGCATGGTGCTTGCTGAAAGCCATAAGGAAAAAACTACATTCTATTATTCCAATAACGATGAAAAATTATGAAATAGAATTTCATATTTTGGGAAAAGTCGAATTCCTTATGAAATTAATTTGATTTCTGAAATGGAATTTGTATGATGCTCTCTCATGATAACTACATGTGTATGATGTAGGTGAGATGATAATGATTAAAGTTGGAACTCCTAGAGCCACAATACTCTGAGACTTCCTATTCGACCTGTACTGGAGCCCTGGAAGGGAAGTTGAGTAGCCGATGGACTGTTGGACAGTGAAGGTGCATACTACCTTGGGTTGTACAAGCATGTGGGGAAGAGAGACCGTTGTTTGGAGTGTTGTTGAGGTTTGGTACCTTGGCCTAGACTATGTTGATATTGATTATGGTCTGTGGTTATCTTGGGAAGCCATTGTCCTGATGGACTAATATCCCATTCTTGGGGATGATAAGCTGCTGAGAGTTTATCAACAGTGAGTTATAAGGTTGGGTGGAACTTCATGGATCTAAAACCAGTTGCTGCTTCAATGAAGTTTAATTGAAGCATGTAATAAGGAACAATGAGCTGAATTATTTCCTGAACTAGCTCTATGGAATAGAGAAATTGAATTCAAGTTGCAGTATAAGTACCAGAATTGGTGCCGGAAAGTAGAGCACCAGATGGATAATAAGATTTCAATAGCTAAAGATTGGAAATTTTAGAGAAATGGAATGGTACATGGTATATAATGCACCGGGGATAGTGCATAAATAAGGGGAGGGGATTGCAACATCCCTAAGGCCGAACCCAATTGTAAATGTAAATACAAATGTACTTAAGATGGTGAGTTGTTTTGATATCATTTTTATATGCACATTTCATGACATCGTGCGCACATGTACTGCACAGTAAAATAAGGAAGTGTGCACATTCCAGGATACCACGCGCAACATCTTAAGTGTGTGTGATAATGAGGCCAGGGAGCCTTTGTGTATATGATATGTTTTATAGGCTGGTGAGCCAGTTATTATAAGTTAGGATTCTTATGTTTTGATTAGGCCAGAGAGCCTAGATGTTAAAGGCCAGTGCGCCTGTTTTTGTACATGTCTCATATTTAATACAAAATACATCACTGCATGTAGACCGACCACAATAAAAGAGATGGGGGACTAAACTCCACTAGTGAGGGAAAGGGAGGGGATAATTTAAGGAAAGGGGCTAACCTAGGGAGCTTGAGCCAAAAAGGAATATTATATTAATATTTCTTTAATCATAAAGTATGGATAATTATTTTATCCTAAGTTCTAAAGTTGGGGACAAGTGGACCAAACTAGCTCCCAATATGACAAGTGTCAAGTTGGGGACATGCATACATATTGTTGGGACTTAGTGCATTTTCACACGCCCCCCCATTATTAGCACCATTATCTTTTCCATTCACTTCTTCCATCATTCAGCCATGGTGCCATGACCATTTGTCACTCACACAGTCAGTTATCCTTAGACATTCATTTCACTGTATCTAAACCTGTATCCATAACCATTTTTGTGTTGGTGTAGCTGGTTAGCTGGGGAGCGGGAATGAAGAAGTGGGTTGTCAAGCCCGTGGGATACTAAAGAAGCAGGTTGTTAGGCCCGTGGGATATTGAAGAGGTGGGTTGTCAGGCCCGTGAGCAATTTCTCTCCGGGTGAGAGAATTATTGGGAATTGATTTCCTGAAGGTGCTAAACTACAACTACATGGCTTTGAGACTTCCTGTCCAGCCTGTTGCTGAAGCCCTCGAAGGGAAGTGGGGTAGCCGAAGGACTGTTGAGCAGAGAAGGGGCACACTTCCTGGGGTGGGACATGCATGTGGGGAATGAGAGACTATAGGCTGTTAGTTTGAGTAGGCACTTGTGACGGAGTCTTTCCTGTTTTCCATGAGCCATTAGTTTGGTTAGGAACCTTTACCCGAGTGGAGTTTAGTCCTGGCTCAGGGGTGACTCACTGTTGAGAGTTATGAATAGTGTGGTCTAAGGCTGGGAGGTTCTTGGAAGGTCTGGACGTAGTTGGTGACATTCTTACCAAGATAAGTGCCAATTGCGTGATAAATTTACATGTTGCATTGTTATTTACGTGTTTATTTTTATGGGCATTTCCTGTATATGCTGCATGTATGAATTTACTATTATTTCAGTATTGATTCGTATGTTTACAGATGTATTTGTATGTTTACATTTTATATATAAGGCTTCCGCTAGAGTTTTGCATGTATATATTTTTAATTGCATGCATTTAGAAAATTTTATGTGGCATAACTCAGAATAGAAGTTGGGTATGTTACAGTATGTTTCACAGAGAGAACGTAAGTGTTCTTTGGCATAGCATGGCCTGACCATGGGTGGTCGGGGACGTTACACACCCTGTTGCAACAACACGTCTTTTATAGTATATCTCTACTACGATAATCCTTTGCTGCAACTCATCTCTAAGACTAATTTGTCTCCTTTTACAACATGCCTTCTGTGTAAAACACTTCACATTGCATCTTCTTTTTGTTCAGATCTTCTATACTTATAAAAAAATCCTCAAGGCTCATAGAACCAGAGAACTCATTCTCCCTATGGAAGAGAACAATTTGAACACAACCTCCCATAGACTCGTGCCACCTACATAGCCATATTATACACATTGTTCTCTACAAAATTAACTCATTCAAGCAAGACATTAACTCGTACACAATTATGTCAATAACACAACAAACAATATCCTACAGGAATTCATTCATACTGACACAGAAAGGTTAAATCTATAAACCCAACTCTTTTATTCATTAATACAAAGTACAATAGAATGGATCAATGGCCATATCTAAGCTTACAATATTCATTGGGTTGTCAGGCTAGAGGCCATGGTAACCTCAACCACTTCTCTCTCCTATCACTCGATATCTCCTCATCTCGGTTCTTCAAGCTCTCCCATCAATATATCTGATGCTATATTTTATTCTTTCCAGAAATTGTTCACTTCAGTTTCCCCAACGCTCTTCATCCCTTTCATCTTCCAGCTTTTGATTTGTATTTTCTTCAACGACTCTTCATCTCCCATGCATCCTTTCAATCTTCATTCCAAAAAATTCGCTCCACCTGAGTCATAACATCCACAATTGCGTTTGTAACATTCTTCCTCGTAGTCTTCCACACACTTGTTCATTCTATAGCAGTGCTCCCAACTACCCCAATGTTGCAACTCTGCAACATTATTCTGATATGCATCATTGTTGTTACTCCCAATAGTCTGTCTCATTCACATCCTGCAACAATCAATCATTGTTATAGTAGATCTGTCATTTCCTCATAACTTCCTTCATCATGTCATCCCCAGGATGATTGCGATTCCACTACATGAGACTCCTCGGGTTTCAAGAAAGCATGTCCTCATGATTATGAGGTAAATGACTGCATCTTCAGTTTTCCAATGCAACTCCATCAATGTTTCACTCTTAACTCCATAGTCCTCATCTACTATACACTTCAATCTGCAATACATCTTCCTCTGCTACACATTCTTTCTTTCAAATCATTGGTGTCCTTTGTTGCACATCAATCCACAACAACACAACAATACTCTCATCATGGAGATTTTGAAATTTCATCTATTTCCTGTTGCAACTCAATTTTCTGCAACAGTTCAACTTCTGGTACTGCTACCTTCTCTATCTCTCTTTATTCATTACCACAAGCACTAGTCAGGTGCTTTTTAGTCATGCATCACTTGAAAAATTCGATTTGAGTCACCTCCAATCCAAGACATCCCACTTCCCTTTTTCATGCAGTTTACAAAGTGCCTTTGATGCATCCAACCATTCATGCTTGAATCCACACAACATGGATTCGCATGCTCCCATGTTACATCTCCCTTGACTCAATCCACATCACCTGCACAACTCGATCCGAGTCACATCCAATCCAGGACATCCCAATTCCCTTTTTCATGCAGTATACAAAGTGCCTTCGGTGCATCCAACCACTCATGCTCAAAGATACACAACACAGAGTCACATTCTCCCATGTTACACATTCCTTTGACTCAATCCACAACCACATGTAGAATACCTTAGTTGATTATTTTTCTAAATATAAACGTTCTTGAAAATTACCAGAGACAACTTTCAAGAGTCTTCTTCTTCTCCATGCAACATCTTCACACTCAGTCCTCAACAACCTTCACTCTTCTAACATTCTTATGCAACATGTCTTCTTCCTCAATAGATTTGAAATATTCTCTTATCTCTGTCAACAACATCTTCATCAACTTTTTCATCTTTCAGACTGTATGTTATTCATATTCAACTCAAAAGATTTCATCATTCTTTGTCTTTACGAAATCATATTCTTCAACATATGAAACCTCTGTGATCTCTGTAATTTCCTTTTCTGCATAGAGATCTTGTATTGAATTTTCTCTTCATCCAAGCACATTCGCTTCCATCTTCAACCACAAATTTATTTCTTCCTTCAAGCAAGTAAATACATATCCAGGGAAAATAAAATTCCATATTCTTTCCCTCCTTTCTTCGTCACATGCAACACAACCACGTGTCTCTATATTCTACTGTTGTAAAAACATTTTGCCTCTATTATTCTTTATTTCTCTTAAATTAAAGTCCATACAAAACTTGTAGTCACCATCAAGTAGCAATGCACTCACTGCTACCAGCATGCTCCTCAGAACATATGAGCCCAGTCTCTAGTACAGGAAACCTTCTGACTTCATTCCTCTCGCAACCACATTTGCTCATTTCCAGTGACCATGCCTTCATTCCATAAGATGAACCATCATGGATAACAACCACCACAACTGGCATCTAACGAATCCTCTCATGAACCACCATGCCTCTTTCATCTTGATATAATAGTCATGGATAACTACCACCACAACTACCATCTACCTCTAGTAACCGTTTATGTCAAGGACTTCTTCCTTTTCAGTAACACCCTTCTGAACTTTTCTTAATGCAATTTTATGTTCCTGGATATCTTTTCCCATTTCAAGCTTCATATTGACATCTTCTACCACTCCATTATATGCATTCTAATTCTCCTTGACCTTCTTATCTTCGTAGATAAATCCTCATGAGTTATTTTGTAGCCCTCAATGAGACTACACTTTGCTGGTCATTTCTTCAACACTGTCTCTTATGATGCTTCCTTCAACAATACAACATGAAACCACACTCTCATAAGTCTTCTTTATTTGTAGTTTCTTCCATCCTATAGTTTAACCATACTCTAATATCTTTTCACATTCTTTAATTCCATAATTGAACTAGTTCTTATATCTCTCACATTATTTCACCCCAAATTTGAACCAAGCTCTGATACCACTTGGTGCAGCGGCCATATGCCCCCTTCCACAAGAGTATGTTCACAACATAACATTTTCTTCTTGTGTGGGTAATAGGAATCAAATCTACCATAAATATTCTTGACTTTGCTATATTTTCTTTCCTTTCTCTTGCACATGCTACAACCCCTAGGGTTGTACATCTTCTCTCATGTATCAAATTTTCTTCCATGTAGCACCACAACAGATGTTATAGAATCGTCAGTCGGTACTAACCATCCTTCTTCATGTTCACTTACTACAACTCACCTTCTATTTTATCTCGCTGCTTCAACTCGTTGTAACTCACCTTCTGTTGCAACTCGACTACTAAAGCGCTGCTACAATTCATATTTTGTTGCAACTCGTTGCAATGCACCTTTTGCTACAACTCACCTCTGCTGCAACTCACCTACTAAATCACTACTACAATTCGTCTTCTGCTTTAACTCGCCTTTTTCTGCAACTCACCTCACACTGCAACACTCATCCTATTGCACACACGCCTTGTTGCAACAACACACATTTCACAACATATCTCTACTATGATATTCATTTGTTGCAACTCATCTCTTACAGTAATATGTCTCCTTTTACAACACGCCTTCTGTGAAAAATGCTTCCCATTGCATATTCTCTTTGTTCACATCTTTTGTACTCAGAAAAAATCCTCAACTCTCATAGAACCAGAGCGCTCATTCTCCCTTTGGAAGAGCACAATTCCAATATGGCCTCCCACAAACTCATGCTACCTACATAGTCATATTATACACATTGTTCTCATTATAATTTACTCATTCAAGCAAGACATTAACTTGTACACAATTATTTCAAGAACAAAACAAACACCATCCTACAAGAATTCATTCATACAAACACACAAAGGGTAAATCTATAAACCCAACTCTTTTATTCATTCGTATAGAGTACAGTAAAATGGCTCAAAAGTTGGATCTGAGCTTACAATATTTTTTGGGTTGTCAAGTGAGAGGTCATGGCAACCTCAACCACTTCTCTCTCATAGTGCATGATCTCTCCTCCTCTCGGTTATGCAATCTCTCCCATCAATATCTATGATGTTTTTTTTTTTTTTTTTTTCCAAAAAAATGTTCGCTTCAATTTCCGGAGCGCTCTTCAACCCTTTCATCTTCCAGCTTCTGATTTGTCCTTTCCTCAATGACTCTTTATCTCCTACAAGTCCTTTCCAGCTTCATTCCAACAAATGTGCTCCACCTAAGTCATAACATCCACCACTATGTTTGTAAAAACTGTCCTCATAGCCATCCTCACACTTTTCTATTCTATAGAAGCACTCACAGTTGTCCCAATGATGCAACTATGCAACATTATTTTGATTTGCACCATTGTTGTTACTGCCAACATTTTGTCTCATTCACATCCTACAACAATCAATCATTGTTTTAATATCTCTATCATTTCCTTGTAACTTCCTTCGTCATGTCATCCCCAAGATGACTGGGATTCCACTCCATCATGGTGTCTTTAGACACCACTGATATTTTCTAAAGTTATTCCTCTTTGATTATCTTCAGTTTTGTTATTTTTTTTGTACCAAGTCACACCCACTCCAGAACAAAAAATTCTCTAACAAACTGCACACACAAAGGAAGAAAGTTGCACGGTAGGTAGTTACAAATAACTAACTTTTAATTATACTAATTGAAATTAAACACATTAGTATTCCAGATAAAAAATTATCAGATATAAAAATAGTAAACCAAATGATCCAGATTTGGATCCAGGAGCTTGATGGGGCTCAGAAAGGAATAAAAATCAAAGTTTTCAGAATGGATTCAAACCATACGTGTGTGTATGCCTCGTCGATTCGAACCCAACACAACTTGAACGGGCTCAAACAAATGTCGTATGCTCCAGATATTGTGATCTGTTCATTTTTCCAAACATGCAAAAAAAATGATGACTGTATAGTCTGTACAGTGCCACGTGGTAGTTGACTGTACAGGTCGTACAATTGTACAATTGAAGTGGCAGTCATAGTTGGCAATGACGTGGAAGGTTTTGTACATCTGACGTGGTAGGCTGATTGGGTGTACGGACACTGATGTGGATGGATAGGTGGACCAATCTGGGAGTGACACATGTCACCACTGTAAGGGTGACATGTGGCACATCCATACTTCTTACGTGGCAGGTAAAGTTGGTAGTGACTGGGTTGAAAGATTAGTAGACAAGTGGACCATTGTACAGTTGACACGTGGAAGGTTTTCAGTAAATGGTGTGGTGCCATGTGGCACCCCATCATTCGTTGGCATGCGTAAAAGGAATGTTTGCACTCTAGTGGATTCGACCGCATGACCTCTAGTTAGGGGAGCGCTTTGGGCGGACTGATTACCAACACACCACCGTAAGACTTGTTATAACAAAGCCACATTAAAATATTTAAAGTTCTATGGTATGGGCATTGGCGGAAAGGGGGGGCTGGGGCCTAGCCCCAACGTGCGGTTTTATTACACCATCCAATCCAACGTCAAAACAACCGGTGCATACCTTCCATGATGAGGATTATCACGAGGGGCCAATGGATCTGCCATGTGACTTGAAGTTTTGAGCAGAGAGGGTTGATTGTAAAGGGGCTTATCCTGTCCGATCGGACCCTGGTCACATGGGATGCACAACAAATCCAGGAGCTAGCAAGGTAAGGGCCAACGCGCAACCCCTAGGGGGCTGGCGCTTGGAGATATTAAACCATATGACCCTGTATAAGGTGCACGCACCCAGGCCAGAGGGGCTTAGCTCAATATGTTTTCAAAATTGGTTTTTATACCATATGTTAAGATTTGTTTGGATTTTATTCAGCTGTATTTGGAGATTTTTGGCCCTTTTTGGGGGATATTGGGCCCTTTTTGAGGCCATATATTGGGGAGAAGTTGGGATATGGTTACCAACTTCAGATATATATAAACCATGATTTCTTGAGACCATGGGAGGAAATTCAGAGCAGGTTTATCCTGAATATTTTCCAAGCCAAATCCATTTTTATGCAAGGAAGCTATTGAGGAGTGCACCTTTGAGGACCATTTCTGGGATCTCCGGTCATCCAATTTCAATGTCGTTTCTTTTGTTGGGTTCTAGAGATCTGTTAGAAAAAGAACAGATTAGTTTGTAACCTTTTTGGCACTGTTATGATGCCATTTTAAATATTTGAACATAAATACGAAAAGCCTCACCCATAGAGACAAAGGCTTGAAGACGTAGGCGAGATTGCCGAACTCCGTTATCACATTGGTGTTATGGTTTGATGTTATTTATGTTTTATTTCATGTATGTATATGTGTATATGGATGTGATGTTTCTTCTATAATTCGTCCTCTTTCATTCAGCTTCCTAATTGGTTAATTAAAACATGCTTAATAACTCAACCATTGTCATTTAAAAGATCTTTTCAAAACAAGTGGTATCAGAGCTAGTTGACGTTTGGATTTGAGTTTTGCATGATAACTAGGGAAAGGCTGAATCATGGTGAAGGTGAGGTTGTTGAAGATAATCCATTGATTGGATTGATAAAGATAACTTCTCAAAGCGAGAAGATGGCATCATAAGAGGGACTTTCTCAGGATGAGAAAGAGTTTCAAAAAACTTTCTTCGCCATGTCAGAGATGATGAAGGTTTTGTACGAGGATTACTTGGAATGAAAGAGACCAGTTCTTGGTGAATCTTCAAATGGAAAAAGTGAAGAAGGAGAATATCCTCCTCAAATTCCTCCTTCACCTCCATCTTCACCTCCTTCTTCTCCTTCCTCTTCAAGTTCAAGTTCTAAATCCAATGCAAAGAAACATGTTCATAAACATAAGAATGAAATGCCTTTATTAAAACTTGATGTTAAATTCTTATTACCCATGTATTATGGTGAAGTTAATGCAGAGAGACTTGGCAATTGGGTCAGACATATGGAGGTTTATTGCAGTGTGCAACATATCAAGGATGAGGCCACACAAATCAAGTTGGCATCATTAAGACTTGCAGGCACATCACTCATCCAGTGGAAAAGCAAGTTGCAAAATGGCACGCAAAAAGTGGGTAATGTATTTTCATCATGGAAAAGTTTTATTTCTGCACTTAGAAATCAATTCTATCCTTTGGGTTATAAAGAGAAAGCGTTAATTGAATGGCAAGATTTAAAACTAAAAAAAGGACAAACAATGCAAGAATACACAAATGGCTTTCGTAAAATGGCATTGATGTTAGATATTCCTTTACATACCCAAGAAACGCTTATGAAGTATATAGGAGGCTTACTTGCACATATTCGAAATAATGTATTCATGATTGCACCAACTAATCTTGATGAGGTTTTTGTTCAAGCGACATACATTGAAGCAGGGAAAACATGTGTTGGTGTATCAGGGGAATTGTCTTCAAGGAAAGAGGACAAAAGGAAGTGAAATGGAAAAAATAAAAATTTAGTGGAAAGAAAGGAAGAGAAACCCTCTTTCAAGCATTGTAAGAAAGAGGGGCATGATGAGGACCGTTGTTGAAAATTGCATCCCGAGAAGAGACCGAAGTGGTTCAAGGAAAATAACGAGAGGCAAACAATTGCAACAACAACACGACCCATAGACTTGGGATTGGATTTAGGTGACGAATCTAAAGTCTCATTAGTTGGTATGACAGGTAAATTTGGTGAAGTATTTGATTATAGAATTAACTTGTTTCACATCAGGGTCATCATGAGGCACACTAAGGTTGACACGTTGATAGATAGTGGATCTCAATATAACTTAATTTCAGAGGAATTGGTTAAGCAATCAGGGTTAAAAACATAGATGCATCATAAGCCCTACACACTTAAATGGATAAGCAACAAACATCAAATGCACATAACCAAGCAGTGCACATTAAAATTTTCAATTTCATCTAAGTTTGTAGAAGAGGTAACATGTGATGTGGTGCCACTAAGTGAATGTGGAATGGTCTTAGGCAATCCATACTTATATGACCGTAAATCAATCTTCTACAGGACAAAAAATCAATATCATTTATCCAAAGAAGGCATGAATATGTGGTTCATGCTCATCATGGAAAGGAAAATAAAACTCTTCAAACTATGGAACAATTAATAAAGGCAACTCAAGCAAGAAACACACTTATAATTGTTTCAAATCAAGTAATCGATCTTAAGCAAGAACATGAGATGATTGTAGAATGAAAGATCAATCACAATTTGCTTCAAGATAAGTTAATGTCATGCAAGTATTATAAACATATCATCTCATTTGCAGTCATATTTTTGATGTTATCATTAGTAATGTTGTCAACATGGATGATAGTGGCTTCAGTAAGATGTGACAAGGTACAAATGGCTAACAATATGCTGACAGTTGTCATGATTGTATTACAATTGATCTTGATGAGACAGGTACACAGGATAGAGTTCAAAGACAGAGAACAAACCAAGTGGCCTATCCTGAGCTTGATGACTAGTCAGTAACCTTTTGTGGGACCAAAAGGTCCTTAGTGGGGAGGTGTGATCCAGATTTGGATCCAGGAGCTTGATGGGGCTCAGAAAGGAATAAAAATCAAAGTTCTCAGAATGGCTTCAAAACGGATATGTGTGTAGGCCTCGTTGATACAAACCCAACGTAACTTGAACAGGCTCAAACAAATGTCGTATGCTCCAGATATCAGGATCTGTTCATTTTTCCAAACACGCAAAAAAATGATGATTGTACAGTCCATACAGTGCCATGTGGCAGTTGATTGTACAAGCCGTACAAATGACATCGTAGGCATAGTTGGCGATGACATGGCAAGTTCTATACAACTAACATGGCAGGCTGAATGGCTGTAGGGACACTGACGTGGATGGATAGGTGAACCAATCCAGAAGTGACATGTGTCACCATTGTAAGGGTGACACGTGGCACATTCGTACTGCTTACGTGGCAGGTACAGTTGGCAGTGACTGGGTTGACAACTCAGTAAACAAGTGGACCATTGGACGGTTGACATGTGGAAGGTTTTCAGAAAATGGCATGGTTCCACGTGGCCCAGACGTGGGCTGCCATGTGGCACCCCATCATTCGTTGACATGTGTAAAAGGAATGTTTGCACTCTAGTGGATTCGACCGCATGACCTTTGGTTAGGGGAGCGCTTTGGGTGGACCGGTTACCAACACACAATCGTAGGACTTGTTATATCAAATCCACACTAAAATATTTAAAGTGATATGGTATGGGCATTGGCGAAAAGGGGGGGTTGGGGCCTAGCCCCAGCCCGCAGTTTTATTACACCATCCAACCCAACGTCAAAAAAACTGACACATACCTTCTACGATGAGGATTATCATGGGGGGCCAACGAATCCACCATGTGACTCAGATTTTGGAGCAGAGAGGGCCAATCAGCGGGGGGCTTATCCCATCCGATTGGACCCTGGTCACATGGGATGCATTACAAATACAAGAGCCAGCGAGGTAAGGGCCAACGCGCAACCCCTAGGGGCTAGTGCTTGGCCATATTAAACCATATGACTCTGTATAAGGTGTGCATGCCCAGTCCAGAGGGGCTTAGCCCAACATTTTTGCAAAAGTGGTTTTTATACCATATGTTAAGATTTTTTTGGATTTTATTTAGCTGTATTTGGAGATTTTTGGCCCTTTTTGGGGGATATTGGGCCCTTTTTTAGGCCAAATCTTGGGGAGAAGTTGGGACATGGTTAACAACTTCATATCTATATAAACCAGGCCTTCTTGAGGCCATGGGAGGATATTCAAAGAAGGTTTATGCTGAAGACTTTCCAAGCCAAAGCCATTTTTATGTAGGGAAGCTATTGAGGAGCACACCTTTGAGGGCCATTTCTGGGAGCTCTGGTCATCCAATTTCAGTTCCGTTTATTTTGTTGGGTTCCAGATATCTGGTAGAACAAGACCATATTAGTTTGTAACCTTTTTGGCATTGTTATGATGCCATTTTAAAGCTTTGAACATAAATAAAAAAAGCCTCACCCACTAAGACAAAGGCTTGGAGACGTAGGTGAGATTGTTGAAATCCATTATCACATTGGTGTTATGGTTTGTTGATGTTTATGCTTTATTTCATATATGTATATGTGTATATGGCTGTGATGTTTCTTCTATAATTATTCCTCTTTCATTCAACTTCCTAATTGGTTAATTAACACATGCTTGATAACTCAACCATTGTCATTTAAAAGATCTTTTGGGATCACCAAAACTCAAAACTAGACATGAAAGAAAGCTCTTTATTATGTTAACAACAAATTCAAAGGAACAATACAACCTGTAACAATTGTGGTGCTACTTCGGAACTGACATCCAAGTTCCTCTACTTGGACCAATGAATACTAACTCCCACCTCCTAATTATTCACTCGAGATAGGTCCAAGAAATAGAAGGAGTCTCTTTTTTATAGGAAAAATGAGAAAATATGGTTGGAAACAGGGGTTTCCAAAACTTAAGGGAATATCTTGTAGACATAGGAAAGGGGCTTGCAGATTCTAGAAATTGTGTTCCAGCATAATGATGCTCCAAATAATTATCTCTTTCCTCTACCCCTTGGAATCCTTGTATATTGCACAAAGGTGGTTGGAGTAGTTATCCACGGGAAATGGGGGGTCAAGAACTAGAGATAACCGTAAACCCTACCCAAAATTTAGAAATTTTATATTTTTTTGATAAAAATAAATGCATACACTCTCTGTTGAAGAGAAACTAGCATATATATGCATGTTGCATTACTATTAGGGTGAATATGGATTGAAAATGGGGTTTTTAAAGAATTTTTGAGGAGGAACAAAGGGGGATTGTGGTCTGCAAATAGGAAAGGGATTTAGCAATTAGGCCAATATGTGAATCTATGTTTTGAGGTGGAAAATTATGTTATAATTGATTCCCTCTAATGTGTGAGGTAAGAAGAGAAAATCATGGTCGAAATACATTATGAAATACAGGAGGGGAGTGTGCAGTGGGCCCAGGCTAAGTTCATCGAACATCGTTCCATAAGAGAACCTACAACAGAAAAAAAGTAAGAGTACTCTCTTCATGAGGTGGGAATACCCATGCTCAGGAGTGACAAAATCATGGTCATGAAATCAAGTACATTGTGGATCCATGAGATATGTATATAAGAAGTGATCATGGCCATGAATGAGTATACAATAGATCCATGTCAAAAGAGATCACAACCATGAAGCGATACATAGTGGATCTATGTCTCAGAATTAGAGGAGGATATCTAGAAACAAGAGATTTAGAAGTTGATCCTCCATAAGTACTAATTTCATATAAAGGAAGTGGTATTGTCCAATACAACTCAGGAAATAAAATAAAATAGGTGATGGTACTACATACCTAAGGTATTCAAATCAAACTTCCAATGGTATGAGTCTACACTATGTGAATAGACGTGCTGAAGTCAAACAAAATGAGACACCATTTGGTAATCGTTCATTGATGTATATTGTTAACAAATGAGGGACAACCCACCGATAATGATAATAGGTGTTAAGGTACCTAGTACATTCTAGCAAGTGCGAATGAATGAGTTGACATCAAACACTTGTAGAATGTATCAATCAGGGAATAGTAAGGTATTCCCACTATCAATAGCTAAGGGAATCGTCATTGATGATTGAAAGCCCCAAGGTACTAAAAATATTCTAGATACCAATCCCAGAGAAAAAAGAGTTCAAGTCAATTAGAAGAGATCCACTAGAAGGAGGGAATCAAGGCATCCCCCATCACCCAACATGAGAAACATCAGAAGGCCAAATATTTTGAAGGAATTGGATGAAATATTGAATGGACACACAACCATGTATGTCTCTTGCATGCACTAGATGGAATAGTAAACAAAAGAGACCCTCTAAGAAAGGACCAATAATGAAAACCACTGATAGAGGTGAGTAATTCCACAAATGCAAGAAATGGAACCCAAGGTACTGCACAGATCCCAAAGTGTGAATAAGGTCTTGATGTCAAACACATGGGAAACCACCCATCTAATGAGAAATGCTAGATTTTCATCTGCTAAGCATAGGTAACCTATCAATGATGAAAATAGGCCTAGGTTTCTACTCTAGGTCAATATCTTAGAGAAATGTGTCATGGTCGATAAGAGATGACCCGCGAGTAAGAAGTCAATGGGGACATTCTATACTGGCAGGAGTAAAAGACAAATATTCTTGTTGATTCTGAGAAGTACTTGACATATGAGAAGTTCAACATGAAAAGTCAGGAATTCTAAGGAGTGGCCGACACAAGCTGATACTTCCCTTGAACAAAAGAACGACACAAAAAGTGGCTTGGAAAGAATAGAATCAAGAATGCATGATGACATAATTATGTGACATAGGAGGCATCGTCAGAATCTCCATAGTGACTGGAAGGATAACCAATTGGAGGAATAGATAATCAAAGAACATAATATAACTTTCTAAATCCATACTAAAACCAATATACTAATATCAAGACTCAAAACTTAGTGCTTTTCTCAAGGGAGACATGATTGTTTCCAAACATAACTGAGAACTTGGCTCTTTCCAATCCTATTTTTTTATATATATTTTTTTCTTTTTCATGTTATAAAAACCTGAAAAGAAAAAAATAATGTTATAATGCAATGGATGAAATGAGTGTCATGGGAAAGAAAACTAGTTCCAAGTGCAAGGAACATACCTATGCTCAATGCAAGGAATGCATGTAGGATATGGACACTCGAGGGAATTTTTCCTCCAGGGATACAGGTGTCAAGTCACAAAGTAAATTGATGAAAAACTATAAATTGGAGTGAATACATAAGCAACAGGATAAATGATATCAAGTTGAGGTCAACATTAGGCTCAAAAGTGCAAGTGGAAAATATGCAATGCAATTACAACTTAACACAAAAATATGGGATCCCCATGAGGTATTAACTAGAATAAGAATGAGAAGAAGTGATAAGGTTTCAACGAAAAAATCATGGTGGGACTAAATAGGACCCTGGAGCCTATAAAAACTGCAACATGGGTGCCAAAATGGCTAGCAAGGTAATAACTAGGGCACCCATGAAGAGGAAGTCTTTACCACAGACAAGATGACACTTTTAATCAACTAGGAGAGGTTTGTGTCACAAGTAAGTGGGATCAACCCTAAGGAAAATATGGAAATGGTATTAATGATGCAAAGTGCAAGAGAAAATTTACCTACCCTATATTCCAACAATCGAAATCATTGCTTGTAAAAGAGTCAAACATGGACCAAAATGTTGAAAAATGGGTAAAACCTCCATTCTATGACATCCTTCCTGAAAAAACTAGACAACTAGACTATCTTCATCCTTCAAACATGGTGAGTTTAGATTATATATATATGCAATGTCAATTTCAGTAATAGTTTCAACCATCCATATTAGTTTCTAGAATCAATGCAATAACGGTTCCAACAAAACCATTTCGATATACAATGCAAATGTTCATTCAAATGCATTATCATAGTATACAGTTTCAACGGTTTCAATCGACCATATGAATATTAGGATCTAGGATATATACATTATTAACTCTAAATCAAATGATTTTAGTTAACTCTTATATTGTTGTACCAACTCTAAAATAAACCAAACCAACTACAATATCACTATTAGACACAATACCAAATCCAAAATAAACCAACCAACTATAGTATCAATGTTAGACACAACACATTACATAATAAAAGTTCCTAAAGGAATGTTGATGATTAACAACTATACTATGTTGATTCCAAAAGAAACCAAATCATCCAATCAAGTATACAACATCAACTCTACAATAAGCATTTTTATTAAACAAATGTATATATTACATTCAAGCAATATGCCATGGTTTACGTCCTCGAGGTGTAGGACAGTCGGTGACGGAGTGTGTTGTTAAGCCACTCCGTGATGTTAAAGTCACCGGTTCGAAACCTGCGGGGACAAAAAATCCAACCATGTTAAGGGTTGGTGTGGCTCAGGCCGGGTGCGATCCCCGGGTGATTTTGACGGCTTAGATGCCCCTGAGTCGCGGTTTCTCAAGCCACAGGTTAATCGCGTAGCCAACAGGTCCCGCACAAATTAACAAACAAAAAAAAAAAATATGCCATGGTTTACAATATTTATAATGAGTCTATCATACTCTTCCTTGTTCCATGCAAGATTATTCAATATAACAAGAATTTACAGTCTTGTGAATGAGTCTATTCAACGCATTTCTATTTTTTTAATGCAATATATCAGTAGTTTATAGATCTAGAAACGAGTCTATTCAACTCATTTCCATTTCACTAACACAATATATTAGTGGTTTAAATACATGGAAAATGTGTTGATTAATCTCATTTCTATTCCATACAATATGTATTATTATTTCACTATATAACAATAACATTCGATTTCACAATTGATTGATTAAAATAATTTCATATATAGAATTTCTCAAAATAAATGAAGTAAAATAACCACCATATACATACATATACATATACATATACATACATATACATATACATATACATAGATATATATAACAAAAACATTTGATTTATTAAAAAAAAATTATATATAAAATTTGTCAAAAGAAATGAATTACAATAACACTTGAAAGGTTATATATATATATGTGTGTGTGTGTGTGAGTGAGAAATTAACAATGTACTACAACAATACTTGCACATTCAATAAGTACAATATTTTTTTATGCAAGATTAGTCTCTACAAGAATTACCATAGAATTCTTCTTAACCTTTTGAGATTTGAATGAAAATCTTAAATTTTACTGGCATCTACAATGAAATTTTGAGATTTGAATTTCGAACTTGAATTCCACTTGTATCTATTTTATTGATCTTTGGATAGTGCACTAGTCGACCATCCTACCAAGTCTAATGGGTACTTTTTTGCCCCATAGACCTTCAAGCTACAACAAGGTTGTATGAAAGTACCAATCTAGAAAAACGAGAGAAGAGTGAAGTTTCTAATATTGAGAGGAAGTCCCCACATCAAGAAAACTCTTCAATAATCACCAATATACATTTAAATATTACAACATCCATCTAGTGTTAAGGTGCAAAAGTATATGATCCCTCTATATCAAGTTGTTGTTTTGCTAATTACCTAATATTTAACCACCCATGTATCATCTATATGCACAAGTGCACAATTAATTCCTTATTTATAAATATTAAATAGTTATTAATCCTCGCCCTACTACTACATTTCCTATTTTCACTCCTAGATGTTCCCTTAGTCTCCTTCTATTTTTATATTTGAGTGGGTGCCCATGTAGTCACTACTTTAGTTATTTATTAACTCTATTTAATATCTACTAAGCCATTTTTCTTTCCCACACTTCTATTTGAATTTGAATTCCATGTTCCTCTTTCTTTTCCTTGTTGTATATGAATTTATCCTATAACTAGGGTGGACAATAATAGATCGAGTTTAAAGAAAAAATCACTTCAATCTATTATAATATCCTACAACTACTTGTTGTAACTACCTATTGGCTACAAGGAGGACTTGCTTGGTCCTTATGGTTATTTGGAAATGATATTTCACATATCTATCCTGATCCACTTGCCTTCACTCTGATCCAAGCTTTAGACCTTCACACAAGAATATAAGAAACCTTCCTCAAACCAAATAGATAAAAAAGAAATCTAGGATGAAATAAATAATCCTAACTAACAAACCAAGAGAGTTAGGTCCACAACCAAATACAGGAGGAGATCAATTATTAAAAATAAACATTGAATTTTGGGGTGGGAAAGAAGAGAGATGTTCATTTTTAATTATTGGAAAACAACTCCATACAAAGTTATATGTTATTTGTTGTTGGCACCTTCTATAATCGTCATCCATATTCTTATGTCCTTGGGCCACTTAGGATTGCTTCAAGACTCCAACTCCTATTTATGCAATAGGATGAGGGAAATTGAGATATTTGGACCTCAAATGGATGAAAATAATAATATACTAAAAAACAAGAGCTTCTTGAGGGATGAAGGTCATAAAAACCCAAGGGAAACCACCACCTCTTATTTATCTATGTAATATACCTACACCACTAATATGGGATACATTAATGCATAATATATGTGAATACCAATCTGTGATGCACCTGTCACTGACAAACCCGAAAATACTTTCTCTCTTAACCAAAATGTAATGTACCCACTGCCCAGGTTCTTCTAAATTAGCCTTCTTGGGAAAATTCAAATTTATGTTACCATTATTTAATTAATCACGAAACATGAAATCAATGCATGTAATTAACAAGAACATGCTAAACCATAAAAGATATGACCAACATGCCATGCATAACAATAACAACAATCATGAAAAATATAAATACATCTTAGATATAATAAATACACAGTGGAATTTAAATTACATAGAAAACATATAGAGCACTTATCTTTTCAAATAAACATTCACCAAATGGATACAGATGTTGGACATTCCACCCAACCATAGACATTGTTGTTCTAGATTTCAACAATAGTTCATTCCCAAAATAGGGCTATGAATCCACAAGGACGGGTCCTAGGCCGACTCTAACACACAAAACCAACTATCAAGCTCTCACGGTTTTCCCAACCACACAACAATCCTAGTTTACCAGCTCTCTTCCCCTTCGACCTGCATAACCCAAATAAATGAACCCCTTTCTTTGCAATGTAGTCCCTCAGGTTGTTCCACTACTTTTCCAAGGATCCAGTGCTACTGCTCAAGAAATATCAATGCTGGAAACTCCAAGGATTCTCAGTTGTGGACATTTCTCTCTAAACTGCCATTATTATGATGCACACAGGCATCCATTCCTTTTTGGAATAATAAAAAATTACTTACATCTAACAAGCAATGGCTCTTTTACTTCCCATAATTCATTTCCCATGCCCAATCCAAGAGAAAAAATGAATGAGGAATGAATAATAATGATTGAGGAACAATGGTCCCCGAGGTGTAGGACAGTCGGTGACGGAGTGTGTTGTTAAGCCACTCCGTGATGTTAAAGTCACCGGTTCGAAACCTGCGGGGACAAAAAATCCAACCATGTTAAGGGTTGGTGTGGCTCAGGCCGGGTGCGATCCCCGGGTGATTTTGACGGCTTAGATGCCCCTGAGTCGCGGTTTCTCAAGCCACAGGTTAATCGCAGGTCCTGCACAAATTAACAAACAAAAAAAAAATGATTGAGGAACAATGGAATGAGTGATTAACCCAATGAGTGAGGAACCCTGAAACAAAAAAATGGGTTTTATAAAATTACATTTAATAGACAACCAGATGGCCTTCCCCAATAAGTTCACGTAACCACTTTTCCAAACTAATACCAAGATGGGTGAATAAAATAATAAAATGACTTATTTCCTTTAGTCCCCTCTCTCATGGAATCATAGCCCTCTATCTATGTCCTTGTCTGTCTTGCAGCCAAGGATGCATTTTATTAATATATTCAAAGTATTACATTTCTAGGTGTTGTATTGGTTTTACCACTTGGATGAGAAAAAATGCCAATCACTTGGCTACCTTGTCAGCCAAAAAGGTAGTACAGTCAAACATTATATGGTTAGTGGACCAAAAAGAGAAATAAGCAAATAAAATAAAAAGAAAAAATGTAACAAAGCTAATCATGCATGAGATACAACAAAAAACTAAAAAATAGAAGAAAGAAATGGTTACTAACATATAGGATTTTGATTGGGTTACATGGTCTCCTTCAGGGAGTGCCTTTCCCAAGAACTCATTTTTATGTGGCCTCCCTTAGGGAATGTCTTTCTTAGGAAACCATGGTTCCCTGGCTTCCTTAAGGAAGTTCCTTTTCCAAGAACTCATTGTTTTGTTTTCGCCCTTAGGGAATGCCTTGTTTCGATAACCTATGGTTCCTTGGCCTCCTTCAGGGAGTACATTTTATAGAAACTCATTGTTCCTTGGCCTCCTTCAGGGGGCACCCAAAATTTTCATCAAGGGATCATTTTTCCTACCAATGTTAAAATCACACGTACGCTTGCTCACTATCACTTCATCAAATTTTTGTAACATGTTCTTGAATATCAGGTATTTTTCACTTCAGGTATTTGGTTTTTGTGTGCATGTACTTATCAACAAGCTCATGGCACATAAAATTCCAACCATCACATAGCCCCTTTAGGTATATGTTCTAAACTGGAATGTAGTTAGTCCCTCCACAAACAATTTCATTTACCAGTATCATCCTCTGACATCTACCTTTAGGTTCACAACATCTGGTAATATAGTATCTTCACCCAACCCCTCTTTGCATATTTGTACCATTAACCAGTAGAATTCTCACCTTCATGAGTTGTCCCACATATGTTTTCCCCATGGAAAATTGACACTCATGTTGTTATTACCCCTAGGGTTGGGAGTCCTAATAGTTTCTTCATTCCAAGAATGAAACTGATACTGTTGGTTACTATTCTTCTATCTGAGTTTATAGTACACTTGATTGACCCAAGGTTCATGTCTGTTCAGGGTTCCAACAAAGCCTCTAAAACTATCGGCCCTCCTGGTAAACCATAAGGCAACGCAGCACGCGGAGTGCACTGCACCGTCTCACCTGAGATAGTCTTAATGGGTGGCTGCAATACTCATGTGTTTGCAACCAGGATTGAGTGGGGATATGAGAGATGTACGCTGAGAGTTATATTTTAACTTATTAATGCAATAAACTGTTACTCACAATTATGCATAGAATATAATCAACTCATTAATTTATCATAACAAAAAATACTGAATACAATAAAGAAACACATGCATTCAATCACATAACACAGGTTTTACCATGGTTCACCCCCTCCTGGGCTATGTCCACAAAGATCTGGCTCTCAAGCTCTCTTATTATAGTGGGTCCAAAACTACAATGCCATGCACTTTATAACTCTTCTTAGTAAGGTTGAGATCCATTATGAGGTGTACTAGATCGCACCACGCTCCTCAGCCCGCGATCTAACCCTCAATATCTACCCTCCTTATTCATCTCCAGCTCAACAACTTACAAAATTAGGTTGTATAGAAAAATATTACATCTCATCAGCAAAACAGGACTCCTCTGGTCTCTACTTATCCGCGCCCTCTCCCTATGAGACCTAGGTATTTATATTTATACGTTTCTGGCTCGCCATCCATTACAATGTATTGCAAAAACCCTAACCCTAACATCATTAGGTCTTCCATGCATGCGTGCGTGCTACCCTTCCTTCCAGCTGTCGCTTTCCTCGTGCATGCCTTATTTCCCAAAATAGCCTTTTTTCCGCTTTGGCCTACTTCCAACAGGCCCCCAACATTGACACGTGGCTCATCCCGAGCCACCTAACCTTTGTGAGCTTCATCAATCTTCTTGGTGATTGCTTGGAACTTCTCCCTAAGCTCTGTTGGTTGCGTTTGAGCCTGCGCGGTCTTCTCCTTGAGTGCGTCTACTGTTTGCGCCACAATCTCGTCACTAATCAACCCTGCACATTCTTCCTAGGTCTATGCCATATATGTCTTGGCTTCCTCTGCCTGTGCAATGAATTTTGCTACTCTCTCTTGAAGCGGTTCCATTTTCACTTGACTCTCCTTTTTCTGAGTCCACATAGTGGTGAGTTATGCCTATAGTTTCTTCATATCATACACCCCTTTGACGTGCTCCGTGGTGGACATTGTCTTCTACCTCTGCTTGAGGTCCTAAATAGCTACGCTTATCCTTTATTCTTCCTTGTCCAACTGCTGGACCTACTGATCCTCTTCCAACTTCGTCCAAAGTTGTGCTTCTTTATCGAACAAGTCGGTTGTTTCACTAACCTATCGCTCTATCTCCTATAGCTTCTCTGTTGCCTCCTGCTTCCTTTACTCCCTTACCTTCGGTGGAGTGGTAGGTGTGAGATTCTCATGGAGATTCTTGATTTCCTGCTGATATTGATCGATTGCCTACACAATCTGATCAATATTATCGGTTGTCATGAGTTTTTCCCTCTACGCGGTCTTTGGAATATTTTCATAAGTTTTGGCCACTTTTTGTTCTAATCCGTTCATGCATTCCCTCTCCTCTTGGGTATCGAGCTTGGCCTGCTCATATATTAATTCTAGCTCATCTTGTTTATCCTTTACCTATTGTAATTAGGCTATGTATGTGCATGCATGAGATTGTACCTCCTGGGTAACACTAACCTATAGTTTATGTAGAGCCTTGGATGGTATCTGCGATAATACCAATTAGAGTTGAGCTAAGTCCTTTAGGGGTGTCTGCCCCACGATCTCGTCCATGCACAACATGCTAGGTGTAATGTGGAATGTTACACTTAGTTGCAGTATTGTGTGGACTGTAACCCTCTCACTTGCTTCAGGTTCTCCTCTTGTCTATGATGTTGATGGCCCTGTTCGTATGTTGTTTCCCGCTGCCTGCGCTTCCCTGGTCTGCTTGAGGAACTGTCGCATGTCTGCCAACTCCTCTTCAATTCTGTCCCTGTGGCGCACAACATTCTAAAAATACTTGAATGTACGATCCTGAACGATTTGGGTTATCATTTCTGCATCATCCTCATTAATCATGTACTCTGGAGGTGTTCTATGCACCTTCATCTTCTTGCACGCACCCCACGTCTGAGTAGTTGGTCGCTTAGTCGGTCCCGGTTCTTGTGGATTGGGACTTGGTGTTAATCCCTTCGCTGCCTCATCTTGTTTCTGATGTACTTGGGGCGACTGTGTATTATTCTTCTTCCCCTTCTGGGTTCCTTTCTTAGATTTCCCTTCTTTTGCCTGCTTTGTTTTGGTCTAGCCCGTCCTTGGTTTCTTTGGCATTGGGACTTCCTGAGGCTGTGTCTCTCATTGCCATACCTCCTTGGAATTTATATGTTCCTTCCTTGCCTCCTCTTCCTTTATCATTGCAGGTTTGTCTTGAGTAAGGAATGGAATCCTCCAGTCATCTTCCCAATCCTTGATAGCCATTTATATGTCACCCTCCATGATGTAATAACGTAGTTGTAGCCACTATTTGTTGGGGTCCTTCTGCACCTGGATCCACAACGCATGTCACATGGCCTTGAATTTAGCTATGCCCTGATAGTAGGCAACAACCTGTGGTGTTATTCTTCAGAGGTTGGAAATGGCCTCATGTAGATCGCATAGGTATCCTTTGAATATAGCTGCATTCATCTTCCTCTTCTTGGCATCTGACGGGGTGCCAAGTGATAAATATCTCACTCCATGATTGGGTTTAGGTCTGGTGGTGAAAAATGCATATTTTGGTTCCTTCCATCTCGTAATGGCTATCAACATGAGCAGCCATGAGTAATGGAATTATGTTCCTATATCCTGTGCATCCTTACAGTCATCTAGAAACAAATTCAAAAGATAAGGACCCCAACTGACTGTGATTCCCTCGACAAACTGTGTTGCAACTGAGAAAACCCCAACCGATACTTCCTCCTTGCGGGATTTTCTTAGCAGTTTACAGGCCATGATTTTTGCGACCATTCTTGTCGTAGAATCATTGATCTGTTTGATGATGATTCTGCGTGTCCCCTGTCAATGCTTTATTTATTTTTCATCTCCTCAGCGAGTGATTTCTCCTTTGCTTTATCATCGATAAATTTCGCGGGATCCTTGCCTCATGATGGTAGCCCTGTAATGTGCGCAATGAGCTCTCCTATTGAGACGAGGTTGTCTAGTCATATATCTCCACCATGGGTTACTTCCATTAGTTGTTTGGCACCACTGTTGGCGTACTGTCCTCTGCCAAAGTGTGGTAGTTCCAATAGACCTAAAATGCCCATTTTTTCTAACCCTACTACCCACTGGAGTAGTTGATGAACCGATTCCCCAAATAGATCTACACCCACTATATGTAGGTAGGATTTCTTCGCGAACTCCAGAAACTTGTCTGTGTCCATTACAATGTGGTCCGAGTATTTTATCTTCTTGACATAACCTAACAAGTCTTCACCCGTACCCCTTCTGGTATATGTGACAAAAAAATGGTTGCGACAGGTTGCTTGCGTGGTGACCTAGGTACCTGTTTCTTGTCCTTTTTTGGTGGTGGCTGACTCGAGGTTCCAGCCTCCATTGGTCGTTCTTCAACATACTGTTATAGATAGCTTGTGACATACTCTACTGCTCCCTCCTGTGGATGGTCCGACACGGTTGTCTGTGACTCATCTGGTTCGGTCACTTCTGCCTACTTTGGAGCCGTCCCATTAACTCTTAGAGCTTCTTCAGGGTTCTCTGGTTGTGCTTGGATTCATGTGCCCTGATTCTTTTGCCCATGTTCCTCTACTGACATCTCCACATTCATGTCCTCCGGTGTTGTCTGTTGGGTTTCTTCTACCACAGGTCTGGGGTTAATTGATTTGGTATCCGGTGATGGGATTTCATCGACATTGACAACCTCTAGCGGATGTTGTTCTCTTTCCTATGGTTGTACCTGTGCCCTGGTCCTAACTCTGGAGTGTCAGGTAGTCTGGCTCGGTTGTGCTTGTTTTGGTGGTGCCATGGTGGGAAATTTGGTCGTTCTCTGAACTCAGTGACCTCTATAACCTCTATGAACTTATCTCTATGCTTCGTATGCTCTAATGCTCTATGTCTTTTCCAGTCTCGCAATAGGATGTTTTCTCTCGTCCGTGCTTTGTATGGGAATCATATGAATCTTGTCAAAGACGCTACCTTTATTATAGATTCAATGAAACTCCAGTTCCTTTGTACTTTCCATTACTCTCCCTCGTCGTCTCCAGTTGGCGTGATTAATGCGACGTCTCGTCGGTCACTTCCAGCATTCAATTTCACTTTCCTTCGTTATTTAGTACCTCTTTTGTCGTCTTTATGTTTCCCACTTGTTTTTGTTGTGAACTGACCATTGGCCTTGTCTTCACTGGGTTTGTATTCTTAAGTGTGCGTGCTCTTTCTCGTTTCAGCACACTGTACCTCTGTTGGTACCGTTTGGTATCATGTATTTTTTTTTTTTAGTTGTGCAGTGAATTTCATGTTGTGGGTGGTCGACTATCCTTGTAAAACTTCAGTTGGCTCCCATTGATCATCCCTCTGATTTCTGCTCCTCCTAAGTCTTTCAACTATACAACTCCCCCATCTGTGACAGTTTTTACTTCGTACGATCCTAACCAGTGCATTATGAGTTTTCCTGGATGCTGAATGGATTTGCTGTCATACATCAACACTAAGTTTCCTTCCTTGAAATTTTTCTTCTTGATGTGTCTATCATGCCACGCTTTGTCCCTTGCTTTCTGAACTTATTGGTGGAACCCTGCTAGGATCTGATATTTCTCCATGATCATCAACTAATTTAGTCTCTTCTGTACTGCACCTCGCTCTATCATGTATGTAATTGTTTCTACACGCAAACTAGGTACCAGAAATTATGATGGCACCACTTCTTCTTGTCCATATACCAGTTTGAATGGCGTGTGTCATGTCAACTTCTTGCATGTGGTCATGTATGCCCACGATACTGCTGGTATTTTGAGGTCCCAATCATCCCTGTTGACATTACAGATCTTTGTCAGTGCATTCTCAAGGATTTTGTTAAATGCTTCTACTGTGCCATTTTCCTGTGGGTCATATGGTTTGCTCTGCTGATGATGGACTTCAAATTATTCAGTCATAGCCTTAGTAGTGTTGTTAATGAAGTGAGTGCCTTGGTTACTCATCAAAATTCTTGGGCAACCAAATCTAGTGATTACTTGTTCGAATAGAAAGTGTGTTGTTGTTTCTGCGCTGTAATCTTTAACTGGTGTTGCTTTTGCCCATCTTGTTAGGTATTCTATTGCGGTGATAATGTACCTTGCTCCTGTTCTTTTTCTGGTGGGTTGATTGGTCTGGCAAAGTCTATTGCCCATTTGTTGAATACTTACAATGTTACATGTGGTCATAATGGAATCTCATCCCTTCTATTGGGTTTACCAACCCTCTGACAGACATCACATCTCTGGACGTACTCCTTCGATTCTCTATGAATGGTTGACCAACATAGTCCTGTGTGCAATACCTTCTACACAATAGATTTTCCTGTGTAATGTTCTCCTGCTATTCTCTCATGGGCCTCTACTAAAACTCTTGGTATTTCATGTTCTAGCACATATCTTCGCAATATGCTATCTGCACCCATTTTGTATAAGTGTCCTGCGATAAGTTGATAGTCTGTAGCCTCGACTACCATGTTCTTCTTCTGCGTGATGTTATATTCCTGTGGAGAAGTACATGTACTCAAGTACTGAATGACATATGCAAAGTATTCATCGGCGATCTGGACTGAAAATAACTGTGCGTCCGGAAAGTTGTCCTTTAAATTTGTAGGTTCTTCGCCGTTCGTGACCCTTGATAAGTGGTCAGGTCTTGCATTCAACTTTCCTGGCTTGATTATTACTTCAAAATCAAACTCTTGAAACAATAATAACCATTGATAGATTCTCACCCTGCAAATCTGGCTTGTTGACTAGGTATTTAAGGGATGAGTGATCTGTGAACATCTTAAAATGTTTTCCCAATACGTAATGTTTGAATTTATGCAATGTGTATACCATAGCTATGCCTTTCCTCTCTGTAGTGTTATAGTTCTCCTTCGTTTCTGATAGTTTTCTACTCACAAATGCTATAGGGTGATCCAAATCTCCTGTTCTTGGCTACTCCAAGATATCTCCAAGTGCTATGGCTGATGCATCTACATGTACATGGAATGTATTCTCCCATTTTCGAAATACTAGTATTGGCATGGTGACCATGATTTCTTTCAGCGTATCCAGACTGTGTTGAAAATCGTCATTCCACTAAAACTTTGTATCTTTTCTTAACAGTTTCTCCATTGGTGCGGTAATCTGTGTGTACCCTTTGATTAATATTTTGTAGTATCCTATGTGTCCCAATGTCGCTCTTAGTTGACGGACCGTCTTTGGTGGTGGAAAGCTAACAATTACTGCAATCTTTGCAGGATCCACTAATAAGCCTTTTTTGCATACTATATGGCCCAATAGTATCCCAAACAATGTTCCGAATATACATTTCTTGATGTTTAATGATATCTAGCACTGCCTACATCTTTCCAACATCAACCGTAAGACCTCTACATGGTCTTTTAACAGAATATAGACTGTCCAATCATCCAAATATACTTCTAGAAACTTGTGGATAAATTCTTTGAATGCAACGATGACTACTCTGGAAAATATTGTTGGTGCATTCTTCAGTCCAAATGGCATGACTGTGTACTGGTAGGATCCCCATTCTATAGAAAACGTGGTCTTGTATCTGTCTTCCTGTGCTATCTTGATCTAGTGGTAGCCTGAGAATCCATCAGTGAATGAGTAAACTTCGTGTCCTCCTACGTTCTCCAACACTTCATCCATGAAAGGTGTAGGGAATGGGTCATGTAGGCATGCATCGTTCAACTTCCTCAAGTAAACGCATATTCTTATCCCGCCTTGTTTTTTCTCCTGAACTACCATCGGGCTTATCCATTCTGATTCTTCCATTGTTTCTATGATTCCAGCTTCGAGCATCCTATCGATCTCATATTTGATTTTCTTCTTATATATCGGGTTTAATATGTATGGTCGTTGTTTGTTTGGTCTCGCTTCATCTCTAAGTGGTATCTTCATTTCTCCTAACTCTCCTGCTACACCCTTCATTTATGAAAATATTGTGGGGAACAGGTCGTTGTAATCGTGCAATAACTTTGTTATTCTTTCTACTATTTGCTCGTCCCAGTAGTCTCCAATGCTGGCCATTTTGGGATTCTCAACTGTCCCAATGTTGAATTTCTTCACCTTGATCGGCGTAGCAATAACTTATGATTCTAGAGGTGGACCTTCCACTTCTCTTTTTCCTTCTTCTTCCTCGATATGAATATCGCATGGATCGTCTTCATATGGTGGTTCTTCTTGCACATGGTAGCATGAAAACAATTCCTTAACTGTCTGTTTGTTCCTCTGTTGTTCTTTTGTTATGAGTTTGACTTATGGTTCCTTAATGAATATCACCCCTCTTATCTGCTTAAGTTCTACATCTATGTTGGGGTTCTCATGCTCAAATGAGAAAGTGACTGTAAAATTCTGTTGTAGTACTGTCCAGTTCGAATTTCCTCTGTGCAATTCCTGGTCTGTATATCAGTTTGCTGGTACGCCCTCTAAGGTATGTATAAAATGATGAGGTCATTCCTCTGGGGTGTCATTTTTCACAACGCTCTGCACTTCTCCAAGTGTTCCGCTAGTGCCCCCTATCCATCATACTTCTGTTGCTTGTTGTTTTTTTGTTCTGTGCCAAACCTTATGCATAGTAACCGCTTACATTGGTACCAATCCATGAATTTTTCCTTGTGTGCGTCCCACCATTTTGCAGGTGTGGATTTGAGTGCTATATAGAGTGATAAGAGACTTTGATTTTCTATCACATCATCCTCATACTGTGCCAATAATTATTCTAGATCATTCAATCCGTGGAAAATGGGTGGTTCCCTTATCTCCATACTACCCATCTTACTGCACGGTCTATTCTTGCGCACCTTCTTGTGGAAACTTTGTGTAGCCTTTGTTGCCAGTTCTCTAAACCTGTATCTGAGTCTGTCGCACATGAAGTAATGCTCCGCCAATTGAGTATCCCATCTATAGTTGGGTTTACGTAATCCTCATTGCGCATAGTTTTTCTGTACAAATGACTGATTTCCTCTAAGTCTAACCAAGTAGGTTCTACAAACCTTTCCCCTTCTGATGGGTCTAATGGCACGATGACCCTGTATTCACTTGACTCAAATGCCATTTTTCGTGTCTTCAAATTGATTATGGCATGGTTGTCAAACGCCCAATCCAAGCCAAGCAACGTTGGATATTGTGTTGTGTCGTCCACTATTTCAATCACTTCGAAGTCTACTTTAGTGCACACTCCATCCAAGTCTACTGTCAGTCATTTTAGTCTACCAATTGGTAGGAATCTGTGTTGGTTTGCTAGTTTGAGCTGGATAGGTGAATATCGTAATGTGGGCTCTCCCATACATTGCTATGTCTTCTTTGGTAGTACATTAACTTCATATCCTATATCTAGTATGATATCTCCCATGTTGAAATCTCTGATGTTGGCATTCAGCCTGAACTCCCTACTTGTTCTTCTCCTTGTATGTAGGTGATTGACTATTTTTTATTCTAGTTTTCTTTCTGTCTCTATGTTACATTTTTCTAATATGTTTTTCAATATTTTAACAATGGATGAATCATTCAAGAGTTTTATGCATGACTGCAAAAAGGCTTTGATTATACTTACTTGTCCCATGGGTTTCATTTCGTTGGTATGATCCAACTATGGAGGCATCTCGTAATCTGGAGCCTCTTTAGTTTGTTGAGTCGTTGAAGTTGACGCAATTATGTCCTTCTGAAATTCTTATTTGGCTTGCTTAAATATCTCATTTTCATTCTGCGCATCGAACTGCTTCCTTGGTTCGGCGTTCTTCTTCACCCACTGGTGTTGTACTGGTTCTTGTCGGACTGCATCATTTCTTGTTTTAGCTCCTCCATGGGTAAGTATGTTGATGTTCCTTCCTTCATCCCTTGCTTCGACTGAAATCCACTGAACTTTTTGATTGTTCTAATTCCTCTTTTCTTGGATCTTTACTAATAGTCTCGGACATTCTTTCGTATCATGGTCCGATGCATGAAAATACATACAATTTGTTGATGGAAGTGGACATTCCCTTGCATAATGTCCGGGTTGTTGACAATTGTGACATACCACTGGTCCTCTACCTCTTCCAAAGCCTCCTCTCGTTCATCCTCCACCTCTATAGCCAGCTTGATCTCCTATCGGCAAGTTATACTGAGGCGCCTAATTGTACTGCGCGATATTGTACTGAGGTTGCGCTGTGTTGTATCGTGGCTGCGCAATATTATATGGCTGCCGTGCAATGTTGTATGGGGATGGAACTTGGTTAAATTGTGGTGTGGATTTCCCATTCATCATTTCTACCTACACTCTATATGCATATGATGTCCTCTCTCACATCAAATCCATAGTTCTACAATCTTTCTCGTTGTGGCCTACTGACTTGGAAAAGTTGCAATATGAACTCTTTGGGACTGTCTGGTATTTTTGCATCATTGGGCAGTGATATCGATCATGTCCTGGTTTCCTACAGATCTCGCACCATAGTCCTCCTGTTGGTAATGGATTTGGCATTCATGCTACCATATACTGCGTGAATGTTGGACATTTGTTCTTGTGGTGTCCTTTCATCCTGCATGTGGTACACCAAACGACTTCTCGTTTGTCCTTTCTTTTGTTCTGGTTTAGCTGGAATGTTAAGTTCTTCAAATCCTCCTTTAGTTCTTCGATGGATGGATCTGTCTACTGATATTGGTTTTCTTCCAGTTGCAGGGCTGCCTGCAGAGCCTCTGCCTGTTTCTGAAACTTTTGTTGTCACAATGGGTATTTTAAGTGTCGTGGCAATGAATTGGCGAATAGGTGCCTATGATGCATATCGGTCATGAGATATTTCAACTTTCCTTTCAGTTGCTTGAATCTCTGGTCAATCTCCCATACAGATTCTCCTGGTTTCTATCTAATTTCTATCATCTCGTTCATGTACTGATCCTCTGAACTTGGCTTCTAGAACTTATTTATCAAAAATTTCTTGATGTCTGCAATTGTTCTAGTTTTCCCTGGTGGATTGTTTGTAGCTAAACTCATATACCAATCTAGTGCACGATCCCTTAGTGTAATCGCTAGTTGTGTCAATTTAGTATCTTCGTCTGTGATTTGTTTTGCTTCCCAAATCTTCTCACAGATAAACAAATGTTTTTTCGGGTCCTCTGATGCTTCTCCTTTGAATTCTAGTAAACTGATGGTGGGATCGTGTCCTACCATCCTGAACGCTGAACTACTACCTCTACGAAGTGTAGATACTTGAATAGTGCTTCCTAAACTAGCTCCTCTAGTTGTTGTGCCTTCTATATATGCACTTCCTGATGTCTTTCTTCTCCCGAAATTCAGTTTCCTAAATGGTGGTGTTCTTTTTGGTGTATTAGCCACACATGGGTTTATGCGTTCAACATTGACATTAATATGGAGAGGATTGTTGCCTTCTCTTTTCGTTCTTAGACCTTACATATTCCTCTCATATTTTCTGCACAGGATTTCCTCAATCATATCCACAACTCGAAGATCCTTTACCTCTTCTTCATCACTCGCCAAGCCTTCCCTCGCGGCTACGACTCTCTTCTTGGTATTCACCTTGTATTGGTAGGGTACTTTGCTACGCGTCTTTCCAGTTGTCGCCATGATCCGCTTGATCTAGTCATTGTACATCATGATTGGGTCCAAGGGTTGCTCCTTCTTTCCCTTATCCGTTCCTCCTTCCATTTCTCCTCTTTCTGTCAATGTTTCCCCCCTTCCCCTATGCACACAGGGAAGTTTAGATGTCTGATTCCATCATCATTACCCCTTTATTGTATAACAATATCTTAATAGAAGTATGCAACGATCTAATATACCTTCCTCGAGTCCCACATAGAAACTCTTTCTCTGCTACGTTGTACGACTCCATTGTATCTACTGCAAAATCTGTTATAAAGCCTGCTACAATACTGTCGAGCCAAAAATCTACTGCGCAGGTGAATTTGTTGTTCACCTTCTGTAACTGTTCAATCTGTACTAGAGTCCACTCTAACTGTCGGATTCAGTTTGTTTCATGGTTATCCTTCAACCTTAGTATCCACTCCTACAATAAGTGTGGAAAATCATAGAGAAAGACTTCATGCAAATCAATAAACATGTATTTCTCAAGATATTTGCACGGTGTTACTCTAGGGTTTCTGTTATCTTTCTGTGCAAAATCCAACTCTTTTGTCCTTAACCAACTTTCGATCTTTGATTTTGTGGAATTACACGGTCTCAACATCCCCTTCTAGTGGCTCATTCTATTTCATCTTCTCATTCACTTCAGTATCCTCTTGACCTGCCTTCCGCAGATATTACATATCTTTTAACAGATCTTCAACAGATCCCATCTACTCAATCTTCTACTATTCCAACCAATGGAAATAGAACCATTTGTTGGTTACTATTCTTCTATCTGAGTTTATAATACAACTGATTAACCCAGGGTTCATGCTTGTTCGGGGTTCCAACAAAGCCTCTAAAACTATCGTCCCTCTTGGTAAACTAGAAGGCAACACAGTGCACAGAGTGCACTACACCGTCTCACTCAAGATAGTCTTAATGGGTGGTTGCAATACTCATGTGTTTGCAACCAAGATTGAGTGGGGATTTGAGAGATGTATGCTGAGAGTTCTATTTTAACTTATTAATGCAATAAACTGTCATTCACGATTATGCATAGAATATAATCAACTCATTCATTTAACATAACAACAACTACTGAAGACAATAAGGAAACACATGCATTCAATCACACAACAAAGGTTTTACCATGGTTCACCCCTTCCTGGGCTACGTCCACAAAGATCTGGATCTCAAGCTCTCTTATTATAGTGGTCCCAAAACTACAAAGCCATGTGCTTTACAACTCTTCTCAGTCAGGTTGAGATCCATTATGAGGACGAATAGATCGCACTAGGCTCCTCAGCCCACGATCTAACCCTCAAGATCTACCCTCATTCCTCTCCAGCTCAACAAATTAAAAAATTAGGTTGTATAGAAAAATATTACATCTCATCAGCAAAACATGACTCCTCTGGTCTCTACTTATCCGTGCCCTCTCTCTATGAGACCTAGGTATTTATATTTATATGTTTCTAGCTCACCAACTATTACAATGTATTGCAAAACCCCTAACCCTAACATCGTTAGGTATTCCATGCATGCGCGCGTGCTGCGCTTCCTTTCAGTTGTCTCTTTCCTCATGCATGCCTTCTTTCCCAAATTAGCCTTTCTTTCCGCTTTTGCCTGCTTCCAACAAATACTTATTCTCATCATATTGCTAGATTTCCCATCATGGACTCCCAAACTCATGTTCTGTCGATTCTATTAAACACACCCTTACATCTTCATTAGCCTTCCACCTCATCCAAAATCAGTTTTTCCACCTACAAATCCATTCTCCATCCATTTACCTAATACATAAACCTACCAATGGGCCCCCCACCCTCCATCAATCAACTTCCCCATATGTGTGCCCCAACAAGGCTAATCCATTGTTCACTGGCGCACCTGTTTCTGTATGTGTATTAACAACCCAAATCATTTTTTATCCGTTTGGTAATTGTATAAAGTCCATTTTGATTTCCATCAAGTCTATAGGTTTTTTCCATCATGACCGATGGTGTTTTTTACCTAGAAAAGCAACCCGTTTCTCCCTTCGCTGGGGAATATACTCTTAACAGCCATATCTACAAACTTTCCTTTTTAGTGGCCAAACCTTGAGCACCCGATATCTATGTTTTTACCTATTTCTCATCTCTTTACATCCTTATCAGCTCAACACAATTTAACCCAATATCTAGTTGTCCCCCTAACACTAGATTACTTTTTATGGTTGCTTCCATTTACCACCAACACCCCAACCAAGGGAATTTTTTTAGTCTCATGCATTCTTAAGTTCTTTCACATTACAATTTCTCCTACTTTACTACATATTAGTCCTTGATACCATCTTTGATCAGTTGATGTTAAGAATCTCTTCGCTTCTTGTAGTCACACCTTCCTACCTTTCATCGTCACCATTAGTTTCGAAGAAGGCATGGATCCCATTACCCTATAAATGAGGAGTCGCAGATGAAACATAAATATTCATCATTGCTTTTCTATTTCGTTGTCCCCCTTAACATTCGACCTCAACACAGTTTCATGTTATGGTGGGTCTTACTATGCGTCTGTTGCAATTCTTAGTACCAGTCGAAGACCTTTGAGTTTTATAGGCCATCAATGTGTTTGAGTTAGAGACACCCAACGTAGTTTTTCATTCCTCGATTAAGAGAAAGTTCCTTCATCAAATCCGTCACTCGTCATTACCGACACCCTTGAGGTGCTGCAAATTTCTCCTTCATAAAAAATTTTCAGCTACAATTATAAATTTATGGTTTCATGATACGAGCATGGAGCATGCCCTCCTCGTTTGTACAAAAATATTTTTATTCCTTTTTTGAATAAAAATTGGTTCGAATACATTTTCCCTCTCCCTCCAACAGAGTTTCCTTATAGTTCCCTCTATATTGTCTCCAACTCCTCTACAAAATCATATTACATGAAAAAGAAACAATGATGTATTTCAGCTATACGTATGCTCCTAACCTCACACATTAGGTGGCATCTATTATCACCAAAAAATCACTCAAAACAATACAGGTGATGGCTGAAGGGATTACGAGTGCAACCCACCAAAAAACATACCTCCAACATTTGTAAGCTTCATTCAAAAAATCACAAAACTATACAAATGGTTCCTTAAATTTATGCGCAAGCTCCTATTGCGTGTGCACAACAACCTCCCAATTTTCTTGTCTTAGCATTTCTCCAAGACAGGAAATTGTCCCCCCCTCCAATTCTTCCTACTAGGACCCTCACCCTCTCTCTCTTGCGCGCAAACCACTAAGCTTGAGTTTTCCTCCCACTCTCGCCCCCTTATCATTTGCAACATCTCCTCATATCACTTTGATGCTTCGATCCACACTTCAAAAAGTTCCATCTTCTTATGTCGATACATAGCATACCAGTGAGCACATCCTTCTTCCACCTCCACATATGCACGCCAACAATTCCTTTGCTAATAGATAGGCCACCTCCCTTTGAACTTGGTTGACGCGCCAACGTGCATCCACTAAAATTCACTGAATCACGTCTTCCTCACTAGAGAAGTACACGTGATCGATGCTGACACATCGGTGATGTTCACATGATTATCTTCGTCGCACACATGCCTTTCACTGGTATAATTTCTTCCACTTTTTCCAATGTATCGCATATCGACGACACTCCCTCCCTTATCGCATTTCTTCCACTTCTGCCAATGTATATTTCTTGCCTCTCCAAGTCACGAGTCGCGAAGCTCCAAGATAGAGCTGGATCAACGGTCCAGAACAAACCTCGATCTGAGGCTGCGATTAAATCGTGATTTCGCATATCGCAATTTCAGTGGTTATGTTACTTGCCTCTCCAAGTCGTGAGTCGCAAAGCTCCGAGATGGAGCTGGATCAACGGTCCAGAAAAAACCTCGATCTAACGGCTGCAATTAAATCACGATTTCAGTGGTTATGTTACTTGCCTCTCCAAGTCCCGATTCGCGAAACCCCGAAATGGCGTGGGATCAATAGTCCTGATCAACACTTGATCTAATGGTCATCGAGAATTGTAAATGGGATCCAGCGATCAGAATTGTTGCTTCTCCTCCCGAGCTTACTTTGTTCCGCTTACTCTGATCTTGCCATCGATGATCTGCCAACAATCCTCTACAATATCTCTTCTGAGCTTAATCGAATCTTCTCTGCAATGTCTTCTCACAATGCCCATCTATTACATACTTTTTGTACTCATGCTATTTTCATTGTTGTACTTGCCATCAATGACAAGCATTCGTTGTCTGTTAAATATTTTCCAACATGACCACCATAGTCCTACACGCAATACCTTATGTGCGGTATATTTTCCTGCGTAATGTTCTCTTGCTATTCTCTCATGGGCCTCTGCTAAAACTCTTGGTCTTTCATGTTCTAGCACATATCTTCACAATATGCTATCTGCACCCATTTTGTATAAGTGTCATGCGATAAGTTGATAGTCTGTAGCCCCGACTACCATGTTCTTCTTCTGCGTGATGTTATATTCCTGTGGAGAAGTACATGTACTCAAGTACTGAATGACATATGCAAAGTATTCATCGACGATCTGGACTGAAAATAACTATGTGTTCGGAAATTTTTCTTTTAAATTTGTAGGTTCTTTGTCGTTCGTGATCCTTGATAAGTGGTCAAGTCTTGCATTCAACTTTCCTGGCTTGACTATTACTTCAAAATCAAACTCTTGAAACAATAATAACCATTGATAGATTCTCCCCCCCCAACACTGGCTTGTTGACTAGGTATTTAAGGGCTGCGTGATCTGTGAACATCTTAAAATGTTTTCCCAATAAGTAATGTTTGAATTTATGCAATGTGTATACCATAGCTATGCCTTCCCTCTTTGTAGTGTTATAGTTCTACTTCGTTTCTGATAGTTTTCTGCTCACAAATGCTATAGGGTGATCCAAATCTCTTGTTCCTGGCTACGCCAAGATATCTCCAAGTGCTATGGCTGATGCATCTACATGTACATGGGATGTATTCTCCCATTCTATCAATATTAGTATTGACACAGTGACCATCATTTATTTCAACGTATCCAGATTGTGTTGACAATCGTCATTCCACTGAAACTTTGTATCTTTTCTTAACAATTTCTCCATTGGTGCGGTAATCTGTGCATGCCCTTTGATTATTTTTTGTAGTATCCTATGTGTCCCAATGCCACTCTTAGTTGATGGACCGTCTTTGGTGCTGGCAAGTTAACAATTACTGCAATCTTTGTAGGATCCACTAATAAGCCTTGTTTTCATACTATATGGCCCAATAGTATCCCGAACAATGTTTTGAATATACATTTCTTGATGTTTAATGATATCTGGCACTGCCTACATCTTTCCAACATCAACCGTAAGACCTCTACATGGTATTTTAACAAAATATAGACTGTCCAATCGTCCAAATATACTTCTATAAACTAGTGGATAAATTATTTGAATGCAACGATGACTACTCTGGAAAATATTGCTGCTGCATTCTTCAATCCAAATGGCATGACTGTGTACTGGTAGGATCCCCATTCTGTAGCAAACGTGGTCTTGTATCTGTCTTCCTGTGCTATTTTGATCTGGTGGTAGCCTGAGAATCCATCAGTGAATGAGTAAACTTTGTGTCCTCCTATGTTCTCCAACACTTCATCCGTGAAAGGTGTAAGGAACGGATCATGTAGGCATGCATCGTTCAACTTCCTCAAGTAAACGCATATTCTTATCCCGCCTTGTTTTTTCTCCTGAACTACCATCAGGCTTATCCATTCTGATTCTTCCGTTGGTTCTATGATTCCATCTTCGAGCATCCTATCGATCTCATCTTTGACTTTCTTCTTATATATCGGGTTTAATTTGTATGGTCGTTGTTTGATCATTCTCGCTTCATCTCTAAGTGGTATCTTCATTTCTCCTAGCTTTCCCGCTACACCCTTCATTTCTGTAAATATTGTGGGGAACAGGTCATTATAATCGTGCAGTAACTTTGTTATGCTTTCTATTGTTTGTTCGTCCTAGTAGTCTCCAATTCTGACCATTTTGGGATTCTCAACTATCCCAATGTTGACTTTCTTCATCTTGATCGACGTAGCGATGACTTATGATTCTAGAGGTGGACCTTCCACTTCTCTTTTGCCTTCTTCTTCCTCGATATGAATATCACATGGATCATCTTCATATGGTGGTTGTTCTTGCACATGGTAGCATGACAACAATTCCTTAACTGTCTATTTGTTCCTTTGTTGTTATTTTGTTATGAGTTCGACTTCTGGTTCCTTAATGAATATCACCCCTCTTATCTACTTAAGTGCTACATTTATGTTGGGGTTCTCATGCTCAAATGAGAAAGTGACTGTAAAATTCTGTTGTAGGACTGTCTAGTTCGAATTTGCTCTGTGCAATTCCTGGTCTGTATACCAGTTTGCTGGTATGCCTTCTAAGGTATGTATAAAATGATGAGGTCATTCCTCTGGGGGTGTCATTTTCCACAACGTTCTACACTTCTCCAAGTGTTTCGCTGGTGCCCCCTGTCCATCATACTTATGTTGCTTGTTGTTTTTTTGTTCTGTGCCAAACCTTATGCGTAGTAACCGCTTACATTGGTACCAATCCGTGATTTTTTCCTTGTGTGCGCCCCACCATTTTGCAGGTGTGGATTTGAGTGTTATATAGAGTGATAAGAGTCTTTGATTTTCTATCACATCATCCTCATACTGTGCCAAGAATTATTCTAGATCATTCACTCCGTGGAAACTGGGTGGTTCCCTTATCTCCATACTACCCATCTTACTGCGAGGTCTATTCTTGCGCACCTTCTTGTGGAAACTTCGTGTAGCCTTTGTTGCCAGTTCTCTAAACCTGTATCTGAGTCTGTCGCACATGAAGTAATGCTCCGCCAATTGAGTATCCCATCTATAGTTGGGTTTATGTAATCCTCATTGCACATAGTTTTTCTGTACAAACGACTGATTTCCTCTAAGTCTAAACAAGTAGGTTCTACAAACCTTTCCCCTTCTGATGGGTCTAATGGCACGATGACCCTGCATTCACTTGACTCAAATGCCATTTTTCGTGTCTTCAAATTGATTATGGCCTGGTTGTCAAACACCCAATCCAAGCCAAGCAACGTTGGATATTGTGTTGTGCCATCCACTATTTCAATCACTTCGAAGTCTACTTTAGTGCACACTCCATCCAGGTCTATTGTCAGTCATTCAGTCTGCCAATTGGTAGGACTCTATGTTGGTTTGCTAGTTTGAGCTGGATAGGTGAATATTGTAATGTGGGCTCTCCCATACATTGCTATGTCTTCTTTGGTAGTACATTAACTTCAGATCCTAGATCTAGTATGATATCTCCCATGTTGAAATCTCTGATGTTGGCATTCAGCCTGAACTCCCTACTTGTTCTTCTCCTTGTATGTAGGTGATTGACTATTTTTTATTCTAGTTTTCTTTCTGTCTCTATGCTACATTTTTCTAATATGTTTTTCAATATTTTAACAATGGATGAATCATTCAAGAGTTTTATGCATGACTGCAAAAAGGATTTGATTATACTTACTTGTTCCATGGGTTTCATTTCGTTGGTATGATCCAACTATGGAGGCATCTCGTAATCTGGAGCCTCTTTAGTTTGTTGATCCGTTGAAGTTGACACAATTCCGTCCTTCTGAAATTCTTATTTGGCTTGCTTAAATATCTCATTTTCATTCTGCACGTTGAACTGCTTCCTTGGTTCGACGTTCTTCTTCACCCACTGGTGTTGTACTGGTTCTTGTCAGACTGCATCATTTCTTGTTTTAGCTCCTCCATGGGTAAGTATGTTGATGTTCCTTCCTTCATCCCTTGCTTCGACTGAAATCCACTGAACGTTTTGATTGTTCTGATTCCTCCTTTCCTGGATCTTTACTAATAGTGTCGGACATTCTTCCGTATCATGGTCCGATGCATGAAAATACATACAATTTGCTGATGGAAGTGGACATTCCCTTGCATAATGTCCTTGTTGTTGACAATTGTGACATACCACTGGTCCTCTACCTTTTCCAAAGCCTCCTCTCGCTCATCCTCCACCTCTGTAGCTAGCTCGATCTCCAATCGACGAGTTATACCGAGGCGCTTGATTGTACTATGCGATATTGTACCGAGGTTGCGTTGTGTTGCACTGTGGCTGCGCAATATTATATGGTTGTTGTGCAATGTTGTATGGGGCTGGAACTTGGTTAAATTTTGGTGCGGATCTCCCAGTCATCATTTCTACCTGCACTCTATATGCATATGATGTCCTCTCTCACATCAAATCCATAGTTCTACAATCTTTCTTGTTGTGGCCTACTGACTTGGAAAAGTTGCAATATGAACTCTTTGGGACTGTCTGGTATTTTTGCATCATTGAGCAATGATATGGATCATGTCCTGGTTTCTTATAGATCTCTCACCATAGTCCTCCTGTTGGTAATGGATTTGGCATTCATGCTGCCATATACTGCGTGAATGTTGGACATTCGTTCTTATGGTGTCCTTTCGTCCTACATGTGGTACACCAAACGACTTCTCGTTTGTCCTTGCTTTTTTTCTGGTTTAGCTGGAACGTTAAGTTCTTCAAATCCTCCTTTAGTTCTTCGATGGCTGGATCTATCTACTGATATTGGTTTTCTTCCAGTTGCAGGGTTCCCTGCAGAGCCTCTGCCTGTTTATGAAACTTCTGTTGTCGCAATGGGTATTTTAATTGTCGTGGCAGTGAATTGGCGAATAGGTGCATGTGCTGCATATCAGTGATGAGATATTTCAACTTTCCTTTCAGTTGCTTAAATCTCTGGTCAATCTCCCATACAGATTCTCCTGGTTTGTATCTAATTTCTATCATCTCATTCATGTACTGATCCTTTGAACTTGGCTTCTAGAACTTATTTATCGACAATTTCTTGATGTCTACAATTGTTCTGGTTTTCCCTGGTGGATTGTTTGTAGCTAAACTCATATACCAATCCAGTGCGTGATCCCTTAGTGTAATCGCTAGTTTTTTCAGTTTAGTATCTTCGTCTGTGATCTGTTTTGCTTCCCAAATCTTCTCACAGATAAACAAATGTTTTTTCAGGTCCTCTGATGCTTCTCCTTTGAATTTTGTTAAACTGATGGTGGGATCGTGTCCTACCATCCTAAACGCTAAAATACTACCTCTGCGCGATGTAGATACTTGAATAGTTCTTTCTGAACTGGCTCCTCCAGTTGTTGTGCCTTTTGTAGATGTACTTCTTGTTGTCTTTCTTCTCCCGAAATTCGGTTGCCTAAACGGTTGTGTTCTTTTTGGTGTATTAGTTGCACATGGGTTTATGGGTTCCACACTGACATTAATATGGATAGGATTGTTGCCTTCTCTTTCCATTCTTAGACCTTACATATTCCTCTCATATGTTCTGCATAGGATTTCCTCAATCAGCTCCACAACCCGAAGATCCTCTACCTCTTCTTCATCACTCGCTAAGCCTTCCCTCGCGGGTACGACTCTCTTCTTGGTATTCACCTTGTATTGGTAGGGTACTCTTCTATGCGTCTTTCCAGTTGTCTCCATGATTCGCTTGATCTGGTCATTGTCCATCATAATTGGGTCCAAGGGTTCCTCCTTCTTTCCCTTATCCATTCCTCCTTCCATTTCTCCTTTTTCTGTCAATGTCCCCCCCCTTCCCCCATGCACGCAGGGAAGTTTAGCTGTCTGACTCCATCGTCATTACCCCTTTGTTGTATAGCAGTATCCTAATAGAGGTATACAACGATCTAATATACCTTCCTCAAGTCCCACATAGAAACTCTTTCTCCGCTGCGTTGTACGACTCCGCTATATCTACTGCAAAATTTGTTATAAAGCCTGCTACAATACTGTCGAGCCAAAAATCTACTGCGCAGGTGAATTTGTTGTTCACCTGTTGTAACTGCTCAATCTGTACTAGAGTCCACTCTTACTGTCAGATTCAGTTTGTTGCATGGTTATCCTTCAACCTTAGTATCCACTCATGCAATAAGTGTGGAAAATCATAGAGAAAGACTTCATGCAAATCAATAAACATGTATTTCTCAAGATATTTGCACAGTGTTACTCTAGGGTTTCTGTTATCTTTCTGTGCAAACTCCAACTCTTTTGTCCTTAACCAACTTTTGATCTCTGATTTTGTGGCATTACACGGTCTCAACATCCCCTTCTAGTGGCTCATTCTGTTTCACCTTCTCGTTCGCTTCAGTATCCTCTTGACCCGCCTTCCGTAGATATTACGTATCTTTTAATAGATCTTCAACAGATCCCATCTACTCAATCTTCTACTATTCCAACCAATGGAAATAGAACCATTTGTTGGTTACTATTCTTCTATCTGAGTTTATAATACAATTGATTGACCCAGGGTTCATGTTTGTTCGGGGTTCCAATAAAGCCTCTAAAACTATCGACCCTCCTAGTAAACTAGAAGGCAACACAACGCACAGAGTGCACTACGCCATCTCACCCAAGATAGTCTTAATGGGTGGCTACAATACTCATGTGTTTGCAACCAGGATTGAGTAGGGATTTGAGAGATGTATGCTGAGAGTTCTATTTTAACTTATTAATGCAATATATTGTCATTCACGATTATGCATAGAATATAATCAACTCATTCATTTAGCATAACAACAACTACTAAATACAACAAAGAAACACATGCATTCAATCACATAACAAAGGTTTTACCGTGGTTCACCCCTTCCTAGGCTACGTCCACAAAGATCTGGCTCTCAAGCTCTCTTATTATAGTGGTTCCAAAACTACAACGCCATGTGCTTTACAACTCTTCTCAGTCAGGTTGAGATCCATTATGAGGCCAACTAGATTGCACTAGGATACTTAGCCCACAATCTAACCCTCAAGATCTACCCTCATTCCTCTCCAGCTCAACAACTTAAAAAATTAGGTTGTATATACAAAAATATTACATCTCATCAGCAAAACATGACTCCTCTAGTCTCTACTTATCTGCACCCTCTCTCTATGAGACCTAGGTATTTATATTTATACATTTCTGGCTTGCCAACCATTACGATGTATTGCAAAACCCCTAATCCCAATGTCGTTAGGTATTCCATGCATGCGCGCGTGCTGCGCTTCCTTTCAATTGTCTCTTTCCTCATGCATGCCTTCTTTCCCAAAATAGCCTTTCTTTCTGCTTTGGCATGCTTCCAACAAATACTTATTCTCATCATATTGCTAGCTTTCCCATCATGGACTCCCAAACTCATGTTTTGTCGATTCTATTAAACGCACCCTTGCATTTTCATTAGCCTTCCACCTCATCCAAAATCATTTTTTCCACCTACAAATCCATTCTCCATCCATTTACCTAATACAAAAACCTACCAATGGGCCCCCCACCCTCCATCAATCAACTTCCCCATATGTGTGCCCCAACAAGGCTAATCCATCGTTCACTAGTGCACTTGTTTCTGTATGTGTATTAACAACCCAAATCATTTTTTATCTGGTTGGTAATTGTATAAAGTCCATTTTGATTTCCATCAAGTCTATAGGTTTTTTCCATCATGACCGATGGTGTTTTTTACCTAGAAAAGCAACCCATTTCTCCCTTCGCCGGGGAATCTACTCTTCACAGCCATATCTACAAACTTTCCTTTTCAATGGCCAAACCTTGAGCACCCGATATCTATGTTTTTACCTATTTCTCATCTCTTTACATCCTTATCAGCTCAACACAGTTTAACCCAATATCTAGTTGTCCCCCTAACATCAGATTACGTTTTACGGTTGCTGCCATTTACCACCAACACCCCAACCAAGGGAATTTTTTGAGTCTCCTGCATTCTTAAGTTCTTTCACATTACAACTTCTCCCACTTTACTACATATTAGTCCTTGATACCATCTTTGATCAGTTGATGTTAAGAATCTCTTCGCTTCTTGTAGTCGCACCTTCCTACCTTTTGTCGTCACCGTTAGTTTCGAAGAAGGCATGGCTCCCATTACCCTATAAATGAGGAGTCACAGATGAAACATAAATATTCATCATTGCTTTTCTATTTCGTTGTCCCCCTTAACATTCGACCTCAACACAGTTTCATGTTATGGTGGGTCTTACTATGCGACTATTGCAATTCTTAGTACCGGTTGAAGACCTTTGAATTTTATAGGCCATCAATGTCTTTGAGTTAGAGACACCCAACACAGTTGTTCATTCCTCGATTAAGAGAAATTCCTTCATCAAATCCGTCACTCATCGTTATCGACACCCCTGAGGTGCTATAAATTTCTCCATAATTTGTTTTCAGCTACAGTTATAAATTTATGGTTTCATGACACGAGCATGGAGCATGCCCTCCTTGTTTGTACAAAAATATTTTTATTCCTTTTTTGAATAAAAATTGGTTCAAATACATTTTCCCTCTCCCTCGAACAAATTTTCCTTATAGTTCCCTCTATATTGTCTCCAACTCCTCTACAAAATCATATTACATGAAAAAGAAACGATGATGTATTTCGGCTATACGTATGCTCCTAACCTCACACATCAGGTGGCATCTGTTATCACCAAACAATCACTCAAAACAATACATGTGATGGCTGAAGGGATTACGAGTGAAACACTCCAAAAAACATACCTCCAACATTTGTAAGCTTCATTCAGAAAATCACAAAACTATACAAATGGTTCCTTAAATTTATGCGCAAGCTCCTATTGCGCGCACACAACAACCTCCCAATTTTCTTGTCTTAGTGTTTCTCTAAGACAAGAAATTGTCCCTCCCTCCAATTCTTCCTACTAGGACCCTCACCCTCTCTCTCTCTCTCACGCAAATGACTAAGCTTGAGTTTTCCTCCCACTCTCGCCCCCTTATCATTTGCAACATCTCCTCATATCACTTTGATTCTTTGATCCACACTTCAACAAGTTCCATCTTCTTACGTCGATACATAGCGTACCAGTGAACACATCCTTCTTCCACCTCCACATATGCACGCTAGCAATTCCTTCGTTGATACATAGGCCACCTCCCTTTGAACTTGGCAGACGTGCCAACGTGCATCCACTAAACTTAACTGATTCACGTCTTCCTCACTGGAGAAGTACATGTGATCGACACCGACACATCGATAATGTTCACACGATTATCTTCGTCGCACGCATGCCTTTGACTGGTTGAATTTCTTCCACTTCTGCCAATGCATCACATATCGACGACACTCCCTCCCTTTCGCTTTGTTACATTGCTTATCGACGAGATTCACTTCTTCTTCACCGACACGCTACCTGTTGACAAGTTTCTCTCTCCTTTCACAAGTACATCAATGGAAGGATGTCGACCCTTTGTCGCCGTCGAGTGCATCGACAATGATCTTCTCCCTCTCGCCAACCTTGATCATGTTGACTTGGCTTACCTTTGTTTTGAGGACTATCTCATCCTCTTCCAACTTAGATCCTCGTTGCATCGTCAATTAGTATCCTAACATTCTTATCTACTAATCTCTCCATGCCTATTTAGATAGTTGGTCATTGATACACATTATGTTTGATTCATTTCATTATTGCAGTCATAGTCGAACTTGTCTGTGTCACCAACATTTTTAATCACGCATGTCATACTTTCTTGTTTAGTTTGTGTTTCTTGATTTTATGACTAAATATTGATTTTGAAGTGCCATCTAACATCAGATGGGTTAACCACAACACTTGTTGGTCTTGTGCTAACTCTGAAACACACTTCGAAAGAAATTCGGTCCGTTCGGCTCCTACACAGTGCTAAGTGCTCCCAACACGAGTTGGATATTTTGGCGGATGTATAATTTCGTGATACTAACACATCATTGTAGCATCAATGGATGAAATAAGTCCCTTTACATCATAGATTACATAGGAACTTTCAAAATGAATTTTGAACGAAGAAGCTACAAATGAGGGACTCAAACTCATTAAAAAATGTCTTTGAGCTCAATTTTTCGATGTCCGTCAAAGTGACATTTTCAACCACAAAATAGAGTAGTCGTATGATTTTAGGAATTACAATTCCAACACAACTCACAAAATCGAAATTCGATGCTCGGAAGTGTCAAAACCATCGTCAGGAAGTTCTCGCTCAAAACAGCCTTCACAGTGGTTACACAGGTGAGATGTTTGTATGGCACAATTAATAGGTTCGTCGGAAGCGTCTCCAATCGGACGTCATAGGAGAAATTTATTAGTGTTTGAAACGTCCTCCAATGACGTCGACATAAGACTTAATGCTTCTTGCTTCCACACGAAAAGAAATGCCTCGGGTAAAAGGTTTATGTTTAACAAATTGATTTAAAGTTAACCTTTTTAATTTAAATAATTAGAATTTACTCTAAATAAAAATTATTTTGGTTTAAAGTGGTTCAATAAATAAAATAATGTTTTGATCAGAGATTATGTTAGAAAGTGTATAAATCATATATATCAAAGAGTAGGTTTTGACATTCTAAGAAGCCCTACGCAGTCTCCTTTTAAGGCAATCTTCCCCAGGCACATAAAATGAAAAAAATGGTAAGTGAAGCAGGACATAATGATCGGTGCCCTTACCACACTTGTTTCAAAGAAAATCGCGCTACTAACAGACTCGTTACCTCTGCAACGCGGGTAGAACGAAATTTATGCATGAGTTCCACGATGAAATAAAAGGAAGCACACGATTTCCAGGAACAGGGCCGAGGGTTTGGATTAAAATTGTTACCCTAAAACGCAAACAATCACTTGTTACGCCCAGTTCCATGTGCCATCGATGTTGTAGGGCTGGATTCCTATCCATTCTTTCCGGTGCAAAAGATAAATTCAGCTTCAGTTAGATTATGATCGACTTCGGAACCCTAAGTAGTGCAAAATAAGCGTGTGAACACTCGTCGTTAAGCGCTTGTACATCTTGTACATAACTGTTTTCTTTGTTATTGATACAGGAGACGACATTTTAAAAACCCTTGGCTGTTTGTTTTTTGCTTCTAACGTGATACATCCGTCCATTCTAAGTGGCGATGATAACAAGAAGGCGCAACACACATTTGACATTGAATAGAATCTTACTGCAAGCTTGGGTTTCCAACTTCCCATCGGTAATTCACTAGTCGTCAAGTGAAGTCTTCGCTTCCAGGTAGTTTTGAATATGATTAGGGTCAGGATTACTGGACTGCTACTTGCTCCTCCTAGGCTGGTCAGAAACGAGAAGTAGCATGCCTATGTTGAAACGAAAGATGTCATGAAAAGAAAAACAAGGGAAGCTGATAATATCAAGAGGATGAATCTGAAAGGAGAGGCCTGATTATCATCATTAGGGTCAACAAGATTTGATATTGGGTTTAATGATATAAGCATTACAAGCAGATGTGGCTTTGAGAACAACCCTAGTTTTGGTTGGATTCAGACGCATTTTCCAACAAAGCAAGAGGTTAGAAATATGCAGTTGCCACTTTTCCTTCCAAGGATATAGGTACGCAGGGAGGGAAAGCACATAAAGCACACTAGCTCTTGGCAATTCGGAAATATGAAGAAGAAGTGTCATCTAAAACTGGGACTGAACTCTACCAAACCAAACTGATCGTGTCCATTTCACGTGTTTTTATACCAAAAGGTCATTCCGAGGTCTAAAATTTTCCATTCATGAGATTCCTCACCAATTGCCTACATTTTTCAAGGAAGTTTACATGATACTTCAATTAATTATTGTTTCAATTATATGGGTTCGATTATCTGATTTCAATAAATTACTCTAAGACTACTCATATGTTGCGTGTTGAATGATGATCGGTACTAATGTCGAGGGGAGGTCACTCACAACATCCTCTCTGGTATTATACAGTCAAGGATGACAACTAAGAAATAACAACAATTGCCAGAGTGGCAAGGAAAATCTAAGAAAATGCTTGAAGAGGAGATCCAAACCCTATGACGATCGATTGTTAAACTTGGATAACGAAGATGCCCCCATGTCCAGACCAGTCTTCATGGTGCACAAGGTACGTATGACCAAAATCCATGATGGCCCACCCACACTAGAGGACAAATTTGAAATGTGAGTGTTTTATTTTCCCTCTCATCATTACAAGGGAATAGAGAAAAAACCTAGGAAATGAAAGGTTAGGCGGAAGGTCAAGAGTCGTGTTGAGCTTCAATAAATACTAAAATTGTATCCAAGGGAGGGGATTTTTGGCTTTTCAAACATTGTACATTTCTGAACTATTTTGGGAACACAGTATCAATTAAAATTGAGAATAGGTTTAGAGTAGATTATATTTCTGCATTTATATAGTCTTCATCTGCATCTTTTGTTTTCATACCCATCCATCACTCACCCTCATCGGTGGGCCAGGCCGAAACCGGTAAAATCAAATCATGAATGGTTTTCGGGCCAGAATCTGGATGGGTTCCCTATTCCAAACGGTGAGCGGTCTAATTGAGACTTCTTACCGAGGGTAACCCTTACTATTGACAAAGGGTGATTTCAGACCCATCAACAAAATTGGTGCTAGAAGGAGGGTCGGATGACAAGCCTTCCTATAAGGACTCATTTGACTTAACTTTTAACCAACCAATGGCTCCTCTCCATACATTTCTATACAAGGACCCTTTGAGTCTTCTGAGACCCACCGAGGCCATCTCAATCAAGAAAGTCAATCTCTTGTCAAATCAAAAATTTGATGGTGAAGAGCATGTCTCTACATTCGCGCATCTCAAACAATTTGACATCGCTCGACAAAATCTTAAGTTTTTTCAGGTTAACAAAACATCTCGACTATTCATCCTCACATTTGAAGGGAGAATTAAAGCCTGGTTTATGACATTTCCAATGAAATGAGTCCATATCTGGAAACAATATATGGAAATGTTTATTGTTGCTTAGGAAAATTATGTTTATGACGAACTCGTTGATGAACTTGCAGAAATACCTAGACTCGAAAAAGAATTTGGGGATTATTTCCTCCTAAGAGTTATGCAGATTTGTTATAGATTTCCTAAGAATGATAAACCCTTAGACCAACTAATATTGAATTGGTTTTCCTATCTTGTCTCTGATCCTAAAAGGTGTGGCTTGGATGATCAAATCATTTCGAATTCTCAAGATTCAGGACTAATCATGAAATGTAGGGGGTATGTGATCCCTAACTAGAACTTTGTTACAACTGCAGGGGAATCCTTATCAGAAATCCTAGACCCCTTAGCCTCAGAGTGTGAACCATTTACTGATCTCCCTTCAGAAAATCATGAACATATTTTAGTCTACAATGAATCTCCTATCGAAGAAATCCCATCATTTTCAGAATCTGAAGATTTACATTCCCTTTATACAAATCTATTTGATGTTGATCACCCACATGAGAACCCATCCGTTTATCATGCATTACATTCTTCATGTTTCTCTTCTAATCATGAAACATTGAATGATAAACCAAAAAAATAAGATTTCCCTACCCTAATCGATCAATATTTCCTTCCTAATGATAGTCCATCCATGACACATAACCCTTCACAATAAGTTTCTGGAACATGATAAATCCCAATTTGATATCGAAAACCCCATTTGCAACAACTACTTTTATGTTCCATAATTAAATGTGAGCATTAAATTGTCATTCACTGGTCCTACACAATCTGAAAATTTTGATCTTGATTCACAAATGTTAATCACCGACGAACAAAAGTGTGAAAAAAATAATGAATTCTCGAATCTCCTTGAAGAAATAAAAACAAATGAACATCCCATCACCATGTAAAACACAAGAAACATTGACCTGAACTAGGAAATGTCATCATATCAATCTGCTCTAGAGTTACATGCTAATCCTCAGAGGTAAATTCATCAATCGTCCTTATATACTATCTCAATGCTCCAACATTCTCCACATGATTTCATCGATGTCACAACAAAGGATTTGGAGTCATATTTCACTCAATGTTTCCCTCAAACAATCAAATATTGGCTCTCCCCTCAGCATGCAGAGTATGTGAAATTTGAACCTAGGGAGATTTGCATCGATAATGAGACACTCCAATTTCATTCGATGATTATGTTAGGTATTCATTGTCTTACTTATACCCCTAGGATGAATTGTTCCACCCACTCCGAGACTCTTTCACAAGATACATTACACACAGATTTCATTTATGAGTCTCGTCAAGTGCATTACTCACCTTCTATTTCCTTCCAAGAGTCCTATGATGATCATTATGAATTTGATGACATAATTGAATCTTGGTTGGAGGAATCATACACGTCTTCATTTCCCATGAACAATAACCATCCAATAACCGTCAATTATTCCTATATTTTATCCCTCACTGCTTCATTCTCTCCAATTGACCTTTAACAAACATACAATCACATAATTGGAGTTACTTGATTGGCCGCACTAGGACTACACTTACACCTAGCCTTCTTTCAACCATTGTAGGATAGGTTAGGAATAGGCTTAGAGTAGTTCTTTTACTTCCTTTCAGCTATCATAACTTAGATTTTTTCTTTTGTTTTCATTTGAATAACATAGATTTCGATTTGTCTTGGTTGATTCAATAAAAAAACACATGTTGTGATTAGTTTAGTTTGCAGTTCATGATGGTTTCTTTAGTTTAATTTTTTGTTCATCAAATATTTCTTCTTTTCGTTTAATGCATTTTTTTCGTCGTTTGATTAAAATATTGTCCTACATTTGGTTATCATGAGGAAACCCTATGCATAATTCTACTGGAAGATTCATGTTTCTCTTCAGCAACACACACTCTAACATGCATGATTGAATAGTTTATTACCCTGAGCTACTGAAAGAAGAACACATGTAGAAAAAAAATTTACATCTTAGGGAAATGCACCTAAGGTCCTTGAAAAAGAATCATACAAGTTGTCCATATGTCATGGGTTTTAAGGTTTCTTTTGATGTTTGATGGTGTTGTGATCATTCAAGATGTTATATATTTTATTTTCACCTGGGAAAAACACTACGATTCAAGAATCTTAGCAATGGGAACTGGTAATACTATGGTTTGATTTTAGAAATGCACACAAGTATGTTGCCCTTTGTTTTCAGAGAGCATTATCTTTGGTTTTGTCTCCCATACCATCCTGAATACAAAATTTGGGTCTGTTTATGTTTAGAAATTTCCACAAACATGTTTTTCAAGAAGGAATTATCTTATTTGACATTGCATTCGGTTGAATTTTCTAACGGGTCAGATAATGATATTCAAAATTGGCTAATAAAACAATTCAGATAATTGGTTACTGATTTTGATTGATGATATATGTTTTTTTCTTGTTTTGCAGATTCCTCTTTTGGAGGTTTGTGCTCTCTTGAAGAAACGATATGACTCTAATAAGACAAACAATATGACCATAGGATATGACAACTAGGAATTTAATTCATGGATCTATTTTCGGATTCTATTCTTGGTCCTTCCCCACATGATTCTCTTAAGTGCTTTTGTTTCTGGAAATTTTAAGTTGAAATCAATCTTATACCTTGAACGATTTGTCCATGCAGGTACAAGTGCATAGTTGGTATCATCCACCCATTTTGAACTAGTGAAAAGATGAACTTGTCCCGTTGTAGCATAATCCTCAGAGCTATAAGTGATACATAGTGGGTGAAGATCCTGCATGGCTAAAGAAAAGTAATCTGGAAAACAAGAAACGAAAGCTCTTTCAAATCCTTATTCCCCAGAACACAAGGTTACAAAAATGAGCTGGTAGTTTTCATAAAAACATGATGAAGAATGTAATTCTTAGTCAGCATTGGCAATCAAGTCAATCAGAGTAAAAGAATATGCATATGCACTTTCACATGGATTAGTCTTATCAAGAGGCCACAAATTACTTGTTGGTTGGAATGCATGAACCTTCTTAAAGATGTTGGAAACACTCACATCCAATATTTATTTTTCATTTTACTCTCTTTTCCGACTGCATGTATTAGATCATCTTTTTTGCAAGGTTTAATTTTTCAGTTGCAACAAGAACTTGGACCGAGTTCATCGCTAATCCTAAATACAACATCTCTTCTCTTTCATTCTTTCATATTTCCCCTTGAATTCCGTTCATCTCTTAAATTTGTTTGTATTATGATCTCTAATTATACTTAAAGAAATACAATCCTCTCACCTTCATTTTTATTTCACATGCATCACTTTCACATTGGAAACATGTATGAATTATCTTGCGCCTCTTTCCTAGCTCCTAAGAAAAATTATTGGTCTCTGCTTGAACATGAATCGGGACTGTTCCAAAATATTGTGACAAGATTCTGACTAGGACTGAACTGTTGATACTGAGAGGGGGGTGAATTAGTATCAAGTACAATTTAAAAACCTTTTTCAACTTATACTTAAACCATTCAATTATATCCAATGAGAAATGAACAATATTATAAGAGTTACACCAATACACCACAATACACCATGCA